>NDXA01000009.1:0-252059 GCA_002105455.1 Hemisphaericaspora xylofermentans | reverse complement strand
ATTTTGTTTTTCCTCTAATGTTGTATAACTGTTATTTATTTCTGTATGTATTTATGTATAAGAACTAAATATACAGATTGTATTTGAAAAAAAAAAAAAATATCTTGCTTCTCACTCCTGCATAAACCGTGCACGTGATCGGGCACGTGACACTAACCCGACAACCAATATTTCCATACTTGTTCATAAACCTCAGGTTACCCGACACTAGTTAAGGATACTCGTCACAATTGATCACCGAATGCCTGGTTAGCTCAATCGGTAGAGCGTTTGACTCTTACACAAGAAAAAGACATCAAAAGGTTGCGGGTTCGACCCCCGCATCGGGCTTTTTGATTTTTTTAATCGTCGGAACCAATAAAAACTGTTTTAAGTTCGCAAGGTTTGGACCAATTTGCATCTTCTGGGATCATAATAATATTCGAAGTAGCACCTATAGTACCATTGAGCAAATAATCCGGAGAGAAAACCCCGTAATTTATTTCGGGGTCTTCGTATTGCAGTTAAAGCATCTTTAATCCGCATAAAAAATTAATAAAATGTAAATGTTGATAAATATATATGTCTCGTGAATGTCAAAAGGATAAGGTGTAAATAGCATATGGTTCACCTTGGGTTAAGACACAAAGGAATGACATGGAAGCGTAACTCTTTTCCATGCAACTACGCCCTTCATTTGAAACAATACTCTGCGATTTCAGAACTAGGTCATACTATCGTTGGTGTTAAAGCGCAGTTTATTATTCATGAGATGTAATTGTTATAGTCTAAGAAGGAGCCGTGATAAACCACCCATATCAATGATTGTAAAATATATCCAATGCAGATTCTATTGGTTGTTTATGCAAATTTGCAACCAAAAACTCACATCATGATCGATTCAATACTCTGCCCAAAATCTTACAAAACAAAGTAAACCGGCTAGACGATACCATTAAAATTATAATCCAATTTGATCGTATGATTGTCTTACTGGAAGGTACCACTTCTTTGACGACGTACAACCTCTACCAATCCAGCATCACAATAATGAAACAAAGGTAAATATGTTTTTACATGGGATAGTTAATTCAATTTCTCAATGTCCTCTAGAATTTCTTCCATCCTCGGATAGAAGTGTGCAACTAAAACCTAGTTCATAGGAGGAAGTGTCACAGAGCTGACCGACTTCTGCTGAATCCGGTCTCTGCGACATAACCTGATATTGCTTACAGTTTACTGGTTAGAGCTGGTTTTTACAGTTTAGATTTTTAGGTCTCAAATAAGTTAACTGTTATTTGGAACCTTTAATTCCGGTAGTTAATAAATCCTTATTCCGGTATCCCTTTTGTTACGAAGATATAAGTATCTTCCATTCCTAGCTTTATATATGTTTTCTTTTATATAAGAATTATCGAATAAATATTTCATTGAAGTGAATAATTAGTTAAGATAAAAGATAGGAAGTCTGGAACACGAGGACTATGGCGTATTCGTGGGTAAGCCGAATATAGCTAATTAGATAGATACTGAGCCAGCCACTTTTGCTGGGACAATTCGCACTTAGAAGGAATTGTCTCCAGCCTCTGTCGCACGCTTAACACTTTTATCCAACTCCGTGACAGGAAGGATAGAAGGTCTTCTACTTAGATTTGCTGAGGTTGACTCAAAAAGGTAGCACGTGACTCTCAACCAGTAAATTTTTTTTTAAGTTTTGCTTGTCAAAAAAAAAAAATAACTTGTAGCAGTAAGGAAAATGCCATGAATTATAGTGTTTTTTTTTTGCATGTCATTAGTAACATTTCTTTTTTTTTGAACTCTTCTTTTTTGGTGTGAATTTTGCATTTTTGAAAGAGGAAACATGTGATGAAATTTTTTATTTTGTTGTTTTTGTTGTTTTTCTCATTCCTTCACATAACCATTGATTATCAGGTAAAGTGTGCAGGACCATCTTATATCCACAACCCATCCTATTTCAATCATTGCATAAACAACGTCCCACTAATTTTGCAGCTGAGTAATTCTCCATAATAATCTTTATTATCAACAAAACAAAATATGCTGGGTCCTTCTACGTCAAGTGAACGTTCCACAGTTGGTTCTAATAATTCTGGTCTTCTGCTGGAACAGCAACAGCAGAAACAACAGCAACAGCAACAACAATTTCACCACCATACTGAAGAAACTTTTGATCCTGCTGTTCAAGCAGCTACTAGCCAAACCGTCGCTGCTGTCGCTGCTGCAGCAGTTTATGGAGGATTGGACGACGGTCAATATCAACAGCATCATCAAAATTCATATGCTGCTAGTGCTGCCGCTGCAGCTGCGGAGCTTCAGCATCGTGCAGAGCTTCAAAGAAGACAACAGCAGCTACAACAGCAAGAATTAGTTCACCAACAACAACAATTACAGCAATATCACCACCAACAACAACAACGGGAGCAACAACAACGTGAACATCAACTCCAACAACAACAACAACAATTACAACAACAACGCGAACAACAGCATTTGCAACAACAACGTGAACAGCAACAACAGCGCGAAAGGGAGCAGCGTGAACTTCAACAGCAACGTGAACAAGAACGGAGAGAGCAACAGCAGCAACAACAACACCTATCCCAGCAACATCAACAACATATGCAGCAGCAGAATGTGGTTGATGAGTTTACTTCGGGTACTAGTGACATTCGCTCAAGGTATATAGACAATGAGATTATTAAGACCTTCTCAAGCAAACCAGACCTTGTTAGATATGTGAAATACTTCTTGGGGCCTGAAGAAAATTGTAAAATTGTGGTTAATTCTTCCAAGCCCAAGGCAGTATATTTCCAATGTGAAAGATCAGGTAATTTTCGAACCACAGTTAAAGATCCAACAAAGAGACAAAGAGTTGCTTACACAAAAAGAATCAAATGTCCATATAGATTGGTTGCGAATTTATATCCTCCAGATAAAGATAAAAAGAAAATAAAAACGGAATCTGATGATTCTAAAGAGGAATTTGAAAATGACAACGAAATGTGGATATTACGTATGATAAATCCAATACATAACCACCCCCCTGAACCAATCGGGAATAAAAAGAAGAGACTGAGATCCTCACGAACTCTTGTTGAAAAACCATTACATAAGCCTATTAGTACAAATCCGACTCCAACATATGGCGAGATGTTGACACATAGTACCCTTCAGCCGGTGGCTTCACCCCATCATCATTTAGTTGGAGTTGACCACGCTGTACCTCCTGCTGTACCGGATGCTGCAGTACTCGCAGCAATTGAGGCAAGTCAAAGTGATTCTTCTTCAAATGTTAACGCAGCCACTGCTGCCGCGACTGCTGCTTTACATTCTCAAGATGTAGATCCTCGAATTGACCCAAACGTAGATCCTAATGTTCAAGCTCATGATCATTCCCAGGGAATAAGACGTATACACATGAGATGATGCGATGCTATCATTATTAATAAGTAGGATTCTACGAGTTTGTGTTTTTTATACATTTATTTTGTTTACTTTACTATTATATTTTCTTCACTGTTTTATATGAATATTTCAAATTTATACTTCATAGAATTTCATTCTAATAACAATTGAGTAATTGTTCTTTAATATTGTCAGTAGATTTAATTTCTAGCACCAGAGTCAGTTCAATCAATCAAGAAACATCTTTCGTAACATTTAAGAGTGATCGCAATATTGCATCGACCAACAATATCGACCAGCAACAAGTGTTACGCCAAAAAAAATTTTTTTTTTTTGGCTGGTACAAAACGTTTTTCCTCAAAACGACCAAAAAGAAAGAATCATCGTAACCATGTTAATTTTTTTTTCATATTTAACTTTATTCTTTTATATGTTAAGGACTTTAATCCACAAACGTATAATGTCATCATCAACAGGAAATTCAGTAGAATGGACTGCTACAAAAGTCAGATCCACATTCTTAGACTTTTTCACCAAGCAAAAACACCACAAGTTTATCGCATCTTCATCAGTTGTTCCACATAACGATCCGACTCTTTTATTTGCCAATGCTGGTATGAATCAATATAAGCCTATATTTTTAGGTACTGTTGACCCAGCTAGTGATTTCTCTACTTTGAAAAGAGCTGCCAATTCTCAAAAATGTATTAGAGCTGGTGGTAAACACAACGATTTAGAAGATGTTGGTAGAGATTCTTACCATCATACATTCTTCGAAATGCTTGGTAATTGGTCATTCGGCGACTACTTCAAACAAGAAGCCATCGATTGGTCTTGGGAATTATTGACTAAGGTCTATGGGTTGCAAAAGGATAGATTATACGTCACGTATTTCGGTGGGGATGATAAACAAGGATTATCTCCAGATTTGGAAGCAAAACAGTTCTGGTTAGATGTTGGAGTTGAAGAAGACCATATCTTACCTGGATCCGCCAAGGATAATTTCTGGGAAATGGGTGATCAAGGTCCATGTGGTCCATGTTCTGAAATTCATTACGACAGAATTGGAGGTAGGAATGCTTCTGATTTAGTTAACATGGATGATCCTAATGTTTTGGAAGTTTGGAACATTGTCTTTATTCAATATAACAGAGAAGCAGATGGTTCTTTAAGAAGCTTACCAAATAAACACATTGACACTGGTATGGGGTTCGAAAGATTGGTTTCTATTTTGCAAAATAAATATTCAAATTATGATACAGATGTTTTCATGCCAATTTTCCAAAAGATTCAAGAAATTACTGGTGTTAGACCATACACCGGGAAGTTTGGGGTGGAAGATAAAGATGGTATAGATACTGCTTATCGAGTTGTTGCCGACCACGTCAGAACATTAACATTTGCCATTTGTGATGGTGGTGTTCCAAACAACGAAGGTAGAGGTTATGTCTTACGAAGAATTTTAAGAAGAGGATCTCGTTATGTTCGTAAATATATGGACTATCCAATTGGATCTTTTTTCCAACAATTGGTTGATGTTGTCATCGACCAAAATAAAGAAATTTTCCCAGAAATTGTTAAGGGTGCACAAGATTTGAAAGAGATCTTAAATGAAGAGGAAGTTTCTTTTGCTAAAACGTTAGATAGAGGTGAAAAATTATTTGAGCAATATGCTATTGTTGCTTCAAAAACCCCTGAGCAAACTTTATCAGGTAAAGATGTCTGGAGATTATATGACACATATGGTTTCCCAGTCGATTTAACTAGATTGATGGCAGAAGAAGCCGGATTAAAGATTGATGAAGCAGGTTTTGAAAAGGCCAAGGAAGAATCTAGGGAAGCTTCTAAGGGTACTGGTACCAAGGGTGGTGCTGAATTGATCAAGTTAGACGTTCATGCTTTATCAGAACTAGAATCTGATGTTAGCGTTCCAAAGACCGATGATCAATATAAATATGGCACTGAAAATATCAAAGCCAATATCGTCAGTATCTATGATGGTTCTTCATTTGTTTCGAACATAGCAGAAACATCTAAGCAATATGGTATCTTATTGGACAAAACTCCTTTCTACGCAGAACAAGGTGGTCAAGAGTATGACACTGGAAAATTGGTTATTGACGGTAAGGTTGAATTCAACGTCACTAACGTTCAAGTTTACGCTGGTTATGTTTTACATACCGGTAGCATCATAGAAGGTGAACTTGCTGTTGGGGATGAAGTTATCGCCACTTATGACGAATTAAGAAGATGGCCAATTAGAAATAACCATACTGGTACTCATATCTTAAATTTTGCCTTGAGAGAAGTTTTAGGTGATGGTGTGGACCAAAAGGGTTCTTTGGTTGCTCCTGAAAAATTAAGATTTGATTTCAGTCATAAACAAGGTTTAACTGCTAAGGAATTGACTCAGGTTGAAGCCGTTTCCAACCAATACATAAGAGACAACCAAGAAGTTTACTACAAAGACGTTTCCTTAGGCGAAGCTAAAGAAATTAATGGATTAAGAGCTGTTTTCGGTGAAACGTATCCAGACCCGGTTCGTGTCGTTTCTATCGGTGTTTCAGTTGAAGATTTATTGCAAGACCCAAAGAAAGCAGAATGGCACGGTGTTTCCATCGAGTTCTGCGGTGGTACGCATGTTGCCAAAACTGGTGACATCAAGGATTTGGTCATAATCGAAGAAAGCGGTATCGCTAAGGGTATTAGAAGAATCGTTGCTGTCACCGGTCATGATGCTCATGCTGTTCAAAGAATCGCTACTGAATTTGATCAAGAAATATCCCACGCTAGTGAGTTGCCATTTGGTCCAGTCAAAGAAGCTAAAGCTAAGGAATTAGGTGTCGCCTTGAAGAAATTATCAATTTCCGTGTTAGACAAACAAAAATTGACTGAAAGGTTCAATAAGTTAGATAAGTCCATTAAGGATAACCAGAAGGCCAAGCAAAAGGAGGAAACTAAGAAGACTTTAGACGTAGTAAACAACTGGTTAAGTAATCCTGAAAACACGTCTCAGTTCTTGGTTGCTCATGTTCCAATTTCCGCCAATGCCAAGGCTATTACTGAAGCTTTCAACTTGATCAAAAAGCAAGATAAGACAAAATCAATTTATTTACTTACTGGTGAAACCGAAAAGGTTGCTCACGGTTGTTATGTTTCCGATGAAGCAATAGACAAAGGTGTCGATGCTACCGCTTTAGCTACAGCCGTGTCTCAAAGGATTGGTGGTAAGGCAGGTGGTAAAGGTAATATTGTTCAAGGTATGGGTGACAAACCAGAAGGGATTGCCAACGCTATTCAAGAAGTTACTAAGTTGTTTTCTGAGAAGTTGTAAGATATAAATGATGTGTAATTAGTCTATTCATTTCACGTCTTCTTTGTATGTGAAAAGTGGACAAGGTTTCAGATTATACCAGAAAAATATACAAGAGAACTTTCTAATACCTCTTGTCTTTAATTGGAGGCTCTTCGTTGGTAAATTTATCCTCTTGCTCTTGACCTATCTCTTGTGCTTCACCACCGAGATTCGCCACTAGATCATCAACAATCTCTTGTAAATCAACACTGGGTACCGAATTGCTGATCACGCTAATGGTATTGACCTTCCAATTAAAATGAGGATAGCTTCCCAATTTCACTTTCCCCATTCCATGAACTATATCGCATTTCTCTTGGAGTTTGGTTAAGAATGGAGCCAACTCACTTTCTTTGGTAGTGGTTTTGACGTACCTCCTAGTTAGGCTTTGACGTTGTATCCTATCCTTTAGTAATGGTTGCATATCATGAATTAACCGGTTAAACAATTGAGGGACTCCAGGAAGAATATAGACTTGCTCGTTCAAAGCGATAAGTGGGAACCATAAGGAATCTTCAATGAAAAATTTCTCCACAGTAGCAGAAGCTCCTGGCGTTGGAAATGGTAAGGTGGCCATTTTATAAAATGCGTGTAATTGGTCATTTTGTAACGTATCCAAATAAGGTCCTCTAACTTTGTGCATTCTGTCGACAACTTCCTGATCAAGACGATAGTCCAAACCGAAATATCTACTCAATACTTCATACGTGATATCATCATGAGTGCTACCTAATCCCCCGGATGTGATGACGAAATCCACCTTATCTTGCTTCAACAAAATATCTAATGATTTAGTTATATCTTCTTCGTCATCACCACATACGATTGTTCTCTTGAGGGGGATAGATAAGTTCGTGAAGCATACACGAGCAAAGTGATATGAATTGGTATCAAGGATCTTTCCATTTAAGATCTCGTCGCCAATTATTAAACAGCCTGCATTTCGAATTGGTCGCTTAGATAACGAGTGGATCTGTATAGACGTCATTCTAGCTAATGTATGATAAAAGTGGTGGGAAAACTTCCTAATACTCATGAAATCAAAGAGTATGTGTTCTGTTTATTAGTGAAATTTTGAACCTTTGGTGAGTGGATATAATTAGTTACTAAATTAAAAATTGTATCAAAAATTGTGGGCGTAAATATTGTTTAGGGGAGTGAGGGCTTACATCATCAAGTGGAACTCACACGTTTAACGATAATAGACAGATTTACAACAGATAATGACTATATGCGACATTACTATGTCAAGAAAGCAGGATCACCAGCTCCAAGTGAACAACGCACGGTGCTCTTCAAATTCTGTGCATGATTGAAATAATCAGCACTTTGTCCACCACTCTTTCTCGGTCGAAGTATTCTGAATATCGGTCTCACCACAAAAAAAGCAAAGTTTAGGGAAAAAAACAGTCTTACGAAGGACAACATTCTTCACCACATCCAAGACGAACATATGCTATGCCATTAGCGATGTTATTACCAAAAGGGCCATTGTTGGCTCAAGGTATAAGAATAAGAAGCTGTATAGTAAGACAGCTACACAACACCATAGCACATGGGTTTATAAGATCAAAACCAGTGAATTCCGACTCGCACAGACCTCATGTAAGAAATCATTGGAAAATTAATGCTCCAAACATTTGGTTAGCACAACTAAGAAATTATACTACTCCTACAAAAATCGATGGAAATGAGATAACCACAGAAGAATCACTGAATGTTGAATTAAAAAAAGAGTCAAATTTAGTTAAAGACCATTTGGAACTTGCAAGAATGAAACAATCAGAAATAAGTAAAGTGGAAAAGAAAGTAATTCAAGAAAGACAGAACAAGGGCATTAAGGAGAACATGAAGACGGTAGGAAGAATTATGCGTTTAGGAAAGCCGGATTTGAAGTTGTTTTTGTTAGCTATCGCTTTTATTTTCTGTGCAGTTCTTTATCCAACCACGGCAGTCAAACTTGTAGGTGCTGCGTTAGATGCATACAATTCAAATATCAAAGATGAAGATGGTGATCTTTTAATTTGGGGTTATAAGTATACCACCGTTTTCAAGTTTATGGTGCCGTTTATGTGTCTTAGTGCGGTATGCTTTTGGGCAAGAAATTGGGTATTAAAGGTATTAGGAGAAAGGCTTGTAGCCAGATTAAGATTTAAGGCTATGAAAACTCTCTTGAGACACGATGCTGCATTTTATGATAACGAAAAACATAAAGTAGGCGATTTAATTTCAAGACTTTCCAGTGATGCCTATGTTGTTTCACGTTCTATTACAAGTAATTTGCCGGATGGATTGAAGAATCTATTATTTGGGATTATTAGTGCATATATGATGTACTCAATTAATCCAATCTTATTTGGCGTAATGTGTCTTATATCTCCCCCTATTACAATTGGATCTGTATGGTACGGCGAAAAGATTAGAAAATTGGCAACAAAGGTTCAAAATGCAGCAGCAGGATTGACTAAGGTGTCAGAAGAAACTTTCAGTTCCGTTAGATTAGTGAAGGCATTTACGGGTGAGCCAAAGGAACTTGAGAAATATTCACAAAAATTAAGACATGTCGTTCACGTAGCAAGACAAGAAGCGCTAGCTCAATCCAACTACGTTGTCTCCATCTATTCCTTGTACCACACTGGTTACTTGTCATGTGTTGCTCTTGGTCTTTATCTTATTATGCACGGTCAAATGACTACAGGAGACGTTGTCGCGTTCACAATGTACCTGGAATTTTTTAACCTGTCATTGTACAGTTTGACCACAACATATATGGAATTGATGAAAGGTGCCGGTGCTGGGGTGAAGCTTTTTGAGCTAATGGACTATAAGAGCGACGTCAATCCTGTGAAGGGAGAAAAGTCCCCCAGGCACCTTAAAAATGACATTGAATTTAAAAATGTCGTATTTAGTTATCCTACGAGACCAAATGACAAGATTTTTGATCGCTGTAATTTCACAATTGATGCTGGGACAAGTACTTGCATAGTTGCTCCATCTGGGTGTGGTAAATCAACCGTTGCTTCGTTGCTTCTAAGATCATATAATATTCAAGGGGGGGAGATTATGATTGGTGGTAAAAATATAAGGGATATCCAGGTGAGGGATCTTAGAGGGAAAGTTATTGGTATCGTTCAACAAGAGCCAGTATTGTTATCAGGCAGCATTCTAGAGAATATTGTGTATGGGCTCACTCCTAATGAAATTAAGAATCTCAGAATGGACGAAATAATCAATGTTTGTAAACAAGCAAACTGTCATGATTTCGTATCAGGATTCCCTGTTGGATATGCCACAATAATTGGTGCTGGAGGTACTTCATTATCAGGAGGCCAGAAGCAAAGAGTGGCAATTGCTCGTGCTTTAATCAAGAATCCTTCAATTTTAATTTTGGATGAAGCTACTTCTGCGCTTGATTCGAGATCTGAAAGCTTGATCAACGAGACATTGAAAGAATTGACCAATGAGGGTAAGATGACAATTATATCGATTGCACATAGATTATCTACCATTTCAAAGTCTGAGTTCGTGGTTGTTCTTGGAAAGCATGGCCAAGTTGTTGAACAAGGTAGATTTGTTGATTTGTTCAGTGATCCCAATTCAGAGTTATCGAAATTATTAGATGAATCAGCAAACAAAAAAGATGATAAAAAATTGGACGAAGAGGAAGTTGAAGAAATTGATCATTTGAATCGAGAAGCGGAGGAAATTGAGCATCAACAAAAGGTAGAACAATTCCAGTATGTAAAATCTTTGATTGGGAAATTACCTTGTGCCTTAAAACGAGAATTGCTAGAGCAGATTAAAAGTGAATCCACTGAAGCTGAAGAATACGATTCATCCATGGCTGAACATAGTAAAAAATAGAATTTTATAGAATATATTCCCTTCTGTATAATTAATACCACTTACTGTAAATAGATCATTATTTATTGAGACTGTAAACATGTAGTTTCTTCGTACCACTTTCCCAAATTCAGAGAAGGTTAAAATATCTCGATGTATTTCTCGCTATTTGCATCTTGTCTATACTATAAGAAAGTTTAAGTTATCTCCTCATAACTAGAACCTGGAGGTCAATCATCCATCTAATGTTGTTGTAATTGTCTTGGTTCAGCTTGAATACCATTTTCGATCTTGATAACTTTAGCTTCGGTGAACCCTCTTCTTTCAGCGGCAGTCTTGATTTCTGGCTTTAAAGCGGCTCTTAAGGTTCTAGCAGCAATGGATAAAGCTTTGTTTAAAGAAATACCAGCTTGTTTGTATGCAACAGACATTATGTGTTTATTAGTGTAGTGAATTAGAGATATCCTTCTTTGTTGCCATACATTTCTCTACCAGTTTTTTTTCTTCACCCTGACAATCTCCGAGTTGGTTAAGGTTTTTTTCTAACTTCAATTATTATTGGCTTAGAGAGTTTTTTAGTACTGAGAGTTACGCGTTCAAAGACCTACCATAGTAAAACTAGTCACTAATTGATTTAGTTTTATTCTAAAATGTCAAGTACTACTATTAATTTCCTATAAAGGATTTTCTATTTCTTCGAATTAACCCAATTGATGAAATCAAAGAATAAAGAAGCATGCAATTTACTCTTTGGTTCCAATGCCCATTGTTTTAAAGAATCTGTATAAATATTGATGATACTTTCCAATGCATCAGGTTGGAGGTTTACAATATTTTTAGCTAGTATTATACAGCTTTGGTTATAGCTAGCTGTCACTGCTTGGTTGGACGATTTTGTTTCATTTGCTTTCTTTTGGAGCGATTTGATTAATTCGATTAAAGACTGAATATACGCCTCCTTTTCTTCCTTTCTCGCGAAATACAAATTAACTTCTTTCCTGGTAATCATGGTTCTACTAATTCTTGACTTCAAGAGTTTATGAGCTTTTGTTCCGACATTCTTATCCAAGGTAAGATTAATCAATTTAATCAATGGTTCAATTAGAATCAAATTATAATGTGAGTTTGGTTGCTTTTTAACGAATGTTTCGAGTAAATCCAAAATTCTGGTTTTGAAAAAACCCATTTGTTCCTTAGCTTGTAGGACTTCGGTTTTTCTCTTATTCCCCGTCTGTATTGCATTTAATGCATCCTGTCTGTCCTTGAAAATCTTCGACAATCTATCATCCATGGCCATCATCTCTTCATCGTCCATAGAATCAGATTCGTAGCTATCATCCTCTGATGAATCCAAATCATCGAATTTTACCTCTCCTGACTCCGAAGCTGGGATACCTAATGCTTTGGCTAGCTTCAAGTTGGTCTCTTTATCCAATGCTGCGATATATTCATCTTCAACATCATTTTCATTGGCAGACTCACTGGAGCTCTCCTCTTCTTCTTCTTCTTTTTCCTCTTCATTTTCAGTGCTCTCGGATCTTTTCGTTTCTTCATGTTCCGAAACATCAGTCACGTTTTCATCCTCAAATTCATCTTCGCCTTCAAATAAGTTTCGTTGACCTTGCATATTTTCCCTTGCTACCAATACGTCTAGCAACAACTTTAAACTCTCTTCGCTGAGTCTGATTTTCCCTTGATCGTCGTTAGCACATAAGAAACATTCCCAAACAATATTAGAGAGCTTTTTCAAAAGGGAGGACTTTCTTGATACAAAGCTCAATATAACTTCAGTCAAGACTATACCCGAATCCACTTCTTCCCCCTCGTTGTTATGGCTGAATTGGCTTTCGAAACATAACTTCAATTCACTAATCACTTGGATCGTTTCTTCATCTTCCATGTATAACTGAATTAAAACCATCGAGAATAACAATTCGAAACAATATAATTGCTCTTTGATGGGTGATACCTTTGATTTCAATGCGATAATTGTTTTTAAAGTTTCAACTGTTTCATCTCTAATCTCGAGCAATTCTTCATCAAATTCAAGCACAGAATCGAGCTTCCCCTCAAATTCTTGTATTCTTTCGAAACAATAGGTAGACCAAGCATTACCATCATCAGATCTCTTTTTGACAATAATTTCTCCTAAAATGGAATTCAATCTTTCTCGACAGATATCTCTAATATTCGACGAAGCTGGAGATTTGAAAAATGCATGGCAGATCAATAGGTCAAGGATTTCATTTAACTCCGGTGAATCAGAAACTTGTCTGCTATGTCTCACAAGATATAGAATTTTATCAAGACTCCATTTCAATATATTATCATTCAGCTTCTTCAAATTGTCAGTACTTTCATCGGGTGGATCCTGTGATTTCAAAGCAGTGTTAAATTGACGGATCAAGATTTTAACAAGTCCTCTGGTAACAACGGAATCCCCCAGTTTTCCAGGAACTGAGAGCAAACCTTCAATAGTATGAGACTTGGTAACAAGATCAAAATTCCAACAACCACCTTTAGATTCATCAAGA
Organism: Hemisphaericaspora xylofermentans; assembly: GCA_002105455.1. Taxonomy (NCBI): domain Eukaryota; kingdom Fungi; phylum Ascomycota; class Pichiomycetes; order Serinales; family Debaryomycetaceae; genus Hemisphaericaspora; species Hemisphaericaspora xylofermentans. Next base: position 238,922 of record NDXA01000009.1, on the reverse strand, counting down.
AGACTATCCAAAATAACTGGAGTCATGTAAGGTTTTGCTTCTGCAACTTTAACTATCTTTTGTAAAGTCAAAACAGAAATTTTGTTAAGGAATCTCTTTGAATGACCACTTTGGTTAATTAAACATCTCATCAAGTTTGGGGTAAACAAACATCCAACCGAATCAGGATTATTTAAGGCCGTTAAAAACTTTTGAAATACTTCAAATCCCCAGTATTTCCGTTCATGAGATGATTTCTCGGAAAACAACGATTCATCTACTGCAATTTTAAAAAACTCCTTGAGTTGAATGTAGGACTTTTCATCTTGATTTTGTGACTTTTTGTTGGAAGATTTCTTGGGAGACTTCTTCCTCTTTTTGTTACCCGGGATTGATACATCTTCAGTGGCCTCGTCTTGTTGATCAATCTCTTCGAATTTTTTAATCAAAACATCCCACACAAAAGGAATTCTGGAATTCCAACTTCCTTTTTGTTTTTTATAACCTGGGACTTTTTTCTCATCTTCGTCCTGTTCTTCAACTACTTCAACATCACGAAGAACCTTTGCAATGGTAGCTAAGTTTCCTTTCAATAAAGGATCCCCATTTTTCCAGTTTGCTTTAACGTTTGTCAACTTGGGGAATACCGCATCTCTAATATTGTTCCCAATGGCGAGATAAATGGCAAGGCCTTCTGTAGACAAATTTAACCCGATATCATTAACGCTTTGTAAGATTTTCAAAATAATCTCGGGAGTTTGAATACTTTTCTGTTGCAATTTATGAATGAATTGGTACAATGTAAAAAAGGCTGTTTCTCTCAACCATGACTTCTGTACAGCCAACAGACATAAAATATCAATAAATTCCAGGTAAACCCTAGGCTCGATTTCAGAATATAAAGCCTCTGAATTGAGCAAACATTGTAATCCAAACAACCTCCCAAATAAGACTGCTCGTTCTTCCTTGCCCTTCATACTTGATTTAGAAACGGTCACCTCCAACAACAATTCCAAGTATTTTCCAATGGTTAATTGGTTCTTCTCAACAAGTTCTTGAATAACTTCCGTCAATGCAATACTAAACCCGTACCTTGCATTTTGTCTGGTCGTGATTAATCCCTTAGTCAATCGGTTCAAGGCATAAGACCATTCTTCTTCCTCATCCACAGCGCTAAGTTCATCAATGAGTTTTCTTGCCGCAATAAGTCGTTCTTGAGGAACATCAGATGCTAATTTATAATAATGGTCTCTCAGTACTCCCATTTGTACGTTGTTTCCTGAATTTTCAGCCCTTATGGAATTGTTATAGCTTTTCTTTTTCTTTTCTTGTAATACTCCAATGTAGAATTTTTGTCCCTCGCTCTTTTTGTTGTTCTGCTCATCTCTCTCAAATCTCGAAACTGACGAAGCTAGCCACATAAAAGAACTGCGAGATATTCAAGAAAACGGAAATTCAGAGTTAACGCTAGCTAAAATGTTGAAATTTTTTTATTATGTAGTATGAAGATATATAAAAAACCATGTCTATAATGAATGCATTTCCATCATCAAGTTTTCAGATCCGATATAAGAACAAAAAAAATAGGAGATAACTCTCGTATATGTAAGAATCCCATGTTGAAATGACTAAGTAATACAGAAATGAACAGCAATGACAAAAATAAAATTGTTAAATCTGAAACTTTTTAAACGATGATGAGACATAGCCCAGTCAACCCTTCTAATTAGCAGAGTATGTTTGTTTTGGGAATGGGAATGTAGGACCAACTTGTTGAATAGATAATCTCGCAGCCCAGTGACCGACATCTACAGCTTCAGCTAATCCCTTACCTTCAACCAAGGAAGCGACAAACCCAGCAGCAAAAGCGTCACCAGCACCATTAGTATCAACAACTTGATCAGCGGCCAATGCCTTGATTGGATATTGCGAAACGGCATATTCGTCATTTGCGGAATCGTAAGTAACAGTGATGGTTGGGTCTAAACCTTGGGTGAAAATGACAGTTCTTGGAATAGATTGATTTTCCTTAGGTAATGATGCGACAACTTTTGCTATCTCAACAACGTCAGTGCTTTCCAAACCATGAGATTCAGCATAAGCCGCGGCTTCAGATTCATTGGCAATGACGTAATCCACGTAAGGTAAGGAAGCATCCAATGGATCCTTGAAAAATTGGGCAATGAATGGAGCTGAGAAGTTCAAAGCTAATGGCTTATTGTTCTTAGCAGCGTGCTCACCTAATTTCTTAATGGCTTCTGGAGAAACGGTCAAATGGAAACCACCAATGTAGTAATGGGTGGCATTCTCAACTAATTTCCAATTTTCTGGCTTTTCCAAGTGCTCAGCCTTGAAATGGTTAGCAGCCGCTAAGTCGGTAACTAACGATCTGTGAGCACCATATATTAAGGCGGCACATTTACCTGTGGCAATGTCATCTTGGATTTGGTATTCAGTTTTTAAACCATATTGAGAATTGGCCTGATATAATTTTTCAGCATAGACATCCTTCCCAACAGATCCAAAATAAACAACCGAATTTGGTGGTAATATATATTGAGCACCTCTCGCGGTATTTTGGGCAGCACCACCAGCAACGAGAACCAAATCATCTCTCTTTAATAATTCTCCATAGATTGGAAGATGCTTTTCTTCGGCCAAGATAGCGTCGTTATCTTTCAAGTCATACTTTTTTAAGTACTCTTGGTCAACATTGGCCTGTAAATCCAATAATGGATTACCTAAACAGACTAATTGGTGGGACATTTTACTATAGAAACGATAATTGGAGAAAGAAGTTTTCAACGATGTACTTAACAGTTTGGTTAGTATCATTGGCTATTTGGAAAATCGTTCAAAAAGTTTTTTTGTTGGTTGAATGTGAAATCTTCTAGGATTGCGTGTGACTTATTTTTTGCAGTTTCAACTACGATGAATGCAGTTGATCTGGGAAAGACTATTCGCGACTACAGGATTGACCCATTGATCGAATAATCTTGAACATATGTACCATTGGAAATTTACAAACTTTGAATCAGGTCTCTTGTCTTTTGTTTGCTTGGCTTGCTCAAGAAACGCAACCAATTTATCTTATTAGAGTTTCTAATTTTAAACATGGCATATTTATGATGATGCAGGCTTACGGAATGTTCGTGCAAGAAAATATCCAGAACCTGTATCAAGAGCATGTTGAACGAATAGCGAGTAACATTAGTGGATTTTCAGCACATAGCTCATGGAGTTTTCAAGTTTAAAGGTTTATTTCTTTGATACAAGACAAATGAGCGACTTCTTTTTGTTGAATTCGTCAAGAAACCGATGTAAATTTTTAACGTAGTGGCAAGGGATCCATGATTTCAAGAATTACAATTACATGAAAAAGAGTTGTACATCAATTCAATCATATTTTCAAAAATCTACTATCATGATTTAATGAGGCCAATTTACTCAAACGAGATGTTATTACCAGCATCACTTGCTGCATGAATTGGTGTGTATCTGGGTAACAATTCACTCTTGCTTGTACAACAAAGTTCCATTGTGGTTGAAGATAAGCTCTTCCTGCAACTTTACGTAAGATCTTAGGTCTATCAATGCGCTAATGTGTAATTGTAAGGATAGGAGTGTTTCGTATTACAAACTGTCGTAAACTAGCGTTTATGCTCAAGAATGGATTGAAGCGACTAATGGTTCAGATATCCGGAGATGAACTGAACGTGATGTGTATTGATACTATTCGAAGACATAACAGTAAGATGAATATATAAATATATTAACTATAACCTGGTATAAGATAGATAGTGAATCTCACTGTTGGTTCTCTTCCCAATTCCATTTCTAGCTGAAAGGGAATTCCACTTGTATTTATCCTCTCAGAATCCTTGCGGGCTGAGTTAGGCATATGGTCCATGTGGCGGGATAATCGACCTTCTATTGCAGGTAGGGAACCAACAATGGATCCATACGTACCGAGGGTTTGTCTGTATTTCCAAATTCGCACACATAAGGGTATATCCGGGAATATACGATTATATGCAAGACCGTTTCACACCTTACAGTAATATTAGATAAATCTACGACTTTGCATGTAATGGGATCTGTTAATTTTCAGTCATCAAGGGCGATTTCAGATATAATTGAAACACTGTCATATCATATGCAGAATTCTAGAAAATCCAAAGGTCCTTTATAACCAACATAGCATATAAATTTGGAAAATACGGTAGACGTAGGAAATACATGTTTGGAAGGTTGAGATAACAAGACATCTATAATCTTAGTCGTAGCTTGGAATTCATCATATTCCATTTCTTCATTTTCGGTGGAAAATTGTTCTTGGATCCCATCAAACAACTTCATCGGCTTCTTTATCTGGCTTGAAGGCGTTAGAAAATGGATCTGGAGATGATTCTCTTTTTCCTTCTTCGGTAATGTTGATCTCTTCAACAACTTGCTTCTTTGATAATGCACCAACATCTCGTTCTTGGGTTTGTATAAAAGCAAATTTGAATTGTTATATAATCTGGTTAAAGCAAAATGTAATACAGTTGATTAAAATTCCAATAATAAAGCAACTTAAGTTGAAATATATGTTCGGAATTTGAATGGATCTTACCATCTAATTTCCTGCCTCTTTACTGGGGAGCTTGGCAATAAACATCTCTAATGGAAACGAAAACCTCTTTGAGTAACTTTACTTGTCATCCATATATGCTAACCATTGGTCTCTCAAGCTTTCTGCCTCCTTAGTAACTGTTGTGAAAAAAGACCATTCTAAGGTGCCTATTTTAACTCCTTCTACGTCAACGAAGTACTATGTATGAAGTTTTAAATGTAAGAGATGATCCTCTTACTTTCACCGCTGGCCACTGGTACTGTGGTTTCTTCGGTGGTATCACAAGAGCTTTGCATTTTAATGATCACTATACAAATACACTAGCTAAGTGACGTTTTGAAAGGCGGTAACTTAATTCCAAGATGTCTGATTTAGGGGGTCCAGGTAAAATTCTCCTTTTATTGCTATAATTTATATACCAATGTAGTGGAATCAACTGTACTGAGTATTCTCAAGTGCCAAATTAGACGCTCCAATTATGCTCCATTTCCTGTTTAACACGAGTATCATGGTTACATTCACAAATTTGACACGAGACAAACAGATGATCTATGATCTTTTGAAAGCTGACAAGGTTCAGTCTATTTTCTATATCATCTTGATTTCAGTTCAACGTTAGATGTTTCCGGTTTCATACAGCCAATAGCAGTGATGGCTGACTAAATCGAACAAATGATCTCAGCTATTCGATTAGGTGATACAATTGGTGACTTCAGCACTGTGTAGTGTGGCTTGTATGTACTTTTAAAACAACCTTATGGTGACCTATATTCCTGTAGCACCCAATTAATTTAAACATGCATGCTTGCTTCATTTCTTTTGGTAATATCAATAGCGTTTAAAATATTGCAAGGAAGTTGTTCCAACCAGTCAAACAGCCATACCAGGTTTCTAGCATTCAATAAATCTACATATGGATTGCCATACGTCATTCAACTATATCCTCGTTGTCCTGTGGTCTCTTCAACCGTTCATCTAAATGTTCTTGTGACACCATCGTTAACTTTACTTGTCACCAGGCCAATGAGAAGCTCTAAGTGAGGTAAATTATTGCTTCTTAAATTATTATAAGATCTAATTATGTTATGCTGTGTTGTTGAAGGAGAGTTTTATTACGTTAAGGGACGTCTTACGTAGGTAAATAGTCAGAAGAAATGACATACGTAAATTATGAATTGAATAAATAATTAATTATTACGTAATAAATAAGTAAATAAATAAAGAATTGAAATGGAAATTCATAATTAATACCGAACCAGCAAGCATATTTAGTCCCTCTTGTTCTAGCTAGCTATACCACTTGTCTACTTTCTCATCTAATTTTCTTGTATTTAATCCATAGTTTTTACTCATGAATTGGTTGCTGCTGGACCCATTACAAATGCACCAACACTACCTAAATAACCTTCATGTCTTAGAAAGTAACTCTGCATATCACCTTTGGACCAGAAATTGACTGCATAACTCAATGTATGAATGGTTTGCATATGGCCAGATATATAACTTCCCCCAAAATATACGCGTTTTAATCCAAACCTTAATGCTTGTAGATAAGCAATTTGGCCAATATTATTTGATATCGAAAACAACAAAGATCTAGCAATATCTTCTGGTCTGAAGTGCGCTAACTTCTCCGCAGGGGACATCGGTTTGTTGCTAAATCTTAAAGTTTTGAATACTTTCGCAAATGAAGATGCAATGTTATGCGCCTTAAGACCAATTTTGTTATAGTTGGTACCATAGATGTCACCAACTAATAAATCTATATTTTCGTTGTTTCCACGTTCTGCCATTTCCAACATCTCACCGTAATCCTTTGCATCGGTCAAAAGAGACAAGAGCCCCCATAAAGTTCCTCCTCCAAGGGTACTTCCGCCTATTCTTTCGAATTCATCCGCGCCCGGTCCTGTAACTTTGATCATACTTACACCGCTCCCGATGTTTACCAACAAGTATGGGTATATTTCTTCATTCGAAGTCAAGGAATTTGAAATAAACTTGATGCTGTCTTCAATCAAGTCATAAGTAAAAATTTCGTTGGGAATTTTGGTGATTAACCAGTCTAATCCTCTAATTAAACATTCCATTTCATCCTTGGCAATAATCTTCATTGGTAACTTATATTTTTTGAATTTTTTGGTCATTAAATTATAGAATTTATGAGCTCCACCACCAGTGGCCATAATATAGGTAATTGGAGGGTTTTCTGTGTCGTGAAATGATTTTTGAACTAGCTTGATTATGAATTTTAATGCTTCATGTTTGAAATTTGTAGTTTGGAAATCACGAAAATGCAATTTCCCACCTCCACCACCTGCTAGTTGAGAGCCTGGAGATTTTGAAAAATAAACCAATTTTGTTAGTGTTCCCCCGATATCTATGGAAATATGAATGATTTCTGAATTGTGTTGGGGAAGGTTTATATTATTTCTGCTAGTGACATCTTCATCTGTAGGCTGAGGAGGTATGTTGTGTGCCAATGGGTTCGAGATATGTGACATATCTGTGGTAGAGGGTCTAGTAAGAATAATACTTGCGTTGGAAGCATTATTGGAGGGTTCTTCGTCCATGTCAGTGTCATCTTCTTCAGATGAGGAGGAACAGGATGAATTAACTGTTGTAGAAGATGGAGATGCGGAAGACGAAGTGTTGTTTGTATCACTGATCATGTTATTATCCTTTAGTAAATCATCATTAGCAATGAACGCACCTGAGCAATCTATTCTTATAGTGCCTGGATCTACCGCTTCAAAATCAAGTTCATCTTTGGTGATACTAAGCCTGCGAGTGGATATGTGAAATGTATGCTTGTGGTGAGGATGGTTCCTATGGTGTGGTTGTTGTGTTTGTGCCTGTAATGAATGAGGAAAAGTATTTGGCTGACGTAAGGTTTGCATCATGTATTGGACTTGTGATGTATTTAAATGCGTAGAAATAGTTGAAAATGATAATATCTTACAGAACTACTGTTACAACAACTAGACTTAGTAGTGGTAGTAGAAGTAGTAGTTATATGAAGTAAAACAATAATAAAAATGACTTAAAGGATTTTAACCGCTTGTACCCACACAGCTCTTCAAGGTCATAAATTGGTTGTAATCTAATTAATTAATTAATAAATAAAAAATCTATCGTTTAGGGAAAATGTCGCATCAAACAATAAAATATCGTTTAACTGTTGAAAAAGCAATCAACAAATCATTGCAGTTTTTATATGCTTTATATTGAAAAAAAAATTAATAATTTTCTGTTGGATAAAAAAAAAGTCCGAGGAAGAAAAAATCTTTCCTTTTCTTTTTCCACTCCTTTCCAACCCCAACACGGCCGACACCCGCTCACGCCCAAAGAAAAAATAACATGGACAATTTTGTGCCGAGCTTGTTTCCATACTATCTGTTCTGATTGATTTCCTTATAATTTAAACATATTAATAATATAACACCTTATCGTACACAAAAATGCACACAGTGTGAAGTCCCAACCACCCTACTAATAAGATAAATGTCTCTCGTTTCGTTTTTTGTTTCTCATTTTTTTTTCACCCGCAATGAACAATTGCCAAAGCGCTTCATTGCGACATTTTTTTAGAGGATCAATTGTCAAAATTTGTTGGTCAATTGGTCGAGCGATATTATACACAGGAAAGCGATTATGTTGGGTTGATTTCTTTTGTCCTAAACTTGGACTAAGTTGAAGAGAGCGGACACCAATGGGACTAATCAGTAAAATAATTGAGATGTAGACCTATGGTCAATAATAATATTTGTATACATAGACTGTTTAGTTCGACATATACTTACATGAGATTTGAAAAATTTTCGGAGTTTTCTTTCGGAGATGATTTATGTTTCTCATTTTTTTAACTGTTATCTGTACGGAAGTCTAGGTAGTATATCTCCTTATTTCCGTTCGTTTTCACACTGGTTTCATTCAACTACATCAAGTTACGAGTGCAAACCTTTGTACTTCATCTGTTCTCTGGGATTCAGTTCAGTATCCATAATTTTTGGGATTTGTAAGAGCTACATCCGAGTCTGCATTTGAATAATAATCATAGCATCAACTAGCATAGAATCTTGGATGCTATGCAGCAAACAGGATTAACAAACCCGGGGTATTTGAGTTTGAAGTTTATTTGGTGTGGAAAGTTACTCTCGGGAAATCCTGTATATAATCCTGTTGTCTTATGATTGTTTTCCAGTTCCATTCACCCCCACTTTTTCTTTCTTTTTTGAATTTCCCAATTTGCATTTAACCGTTGATGAATTATTTGTTTCGTTTGACTAAATAAATTTCTTTCTTTCTAAGACCAAACAGGTTTGAACTATGGTAGTCGATTGTCTTGTTTATCATCCCACTTTGACCAAAGCAATTAACTTCTTGGAAGTTTCTGCTCATAGAGAGAAGTCTTTAAGGTTATTTGCCTACTTGTCAAGATTCTTAAGCTACTATTGTTACAAGAAAGGCTATTCAAAGGAAACTATTGAACTATGGAATGGTTTAAAACAGCATTTATCCTTGATTAGAAAGGCAATGAGATTCTTGAAACCATTAAGTCATTTTCAAACTGCTGCAAAGACCTATGACAATAAATTGTTGGATCCAGTCTTACAAACTACAAGCATATTACGGAGTTTATTTTATGCTGGTTACTTGACTTTCGATGGCTTAATTTTATTGAAGATGGTAGGTATTATAGATAAGAAGAGGTATCCTAATATGGCGAAGAATGCTAGTAGATTCTGGTTATTAGGTTTAATAGTAGGTATTTTAAATTCATTAAGAATCATTCAGTGCTATAGAAAGTCTTCCAGTGATGATGACGAAAAGAATCAAGTTAACGCAAAGAAGTTACACCAAGCTAAAAGAAAGCTAGTTTGGGACTTATTAGACTCCTTTATTGCTGCCAACACTTTAGGTGTTTTGCACTTCACTGAAGGTGATATTGGATTTGCTGGTGTGATTACTTCCATATTAGGATTGCAAGACATGTGGCGTGCGGCATAGAACATCAGTGTTTTAGTTTGTAATCTCTTTAGTTTGAGTTCCATTTAGAAACCCTGTCCAATAAAATTTCATTACAAGTTGTTTCAATTCTTGTTGTAGTACCTCGCGATCGTCATTTCCTTCTATTAATTGCTGTAAATTTGGTGTATCTCCGGATAGGTTTAGAGAGGTTGATATAGTCGTTGCCACCGAAATCGAACCTCCTCCTTCTTTCATATCAAAATATGATTTGCATAGCTCGTTGAATGTTGTATCAATCTCCATATCTATATCAGCGTTTTGACAAACGTTATTATTACTCATGATTTGTCTGAACCAGACTTGAAGTTTTGATCACTAAGTTTCAGTGAAACTTTTTCCCTTCTCCAATAAAACAAGGTACGTTTTTCTACGCCCTATATTTTTCGAGCAGCTCCGATTTTCTTAGCATGCCTTTCAACTCAGTTGGGTATACAGATCTGCATAATTGCAATATCAACTCCAATTATTTAATTTTTCCTGTTTTTCTAAACCTATTAAGAATGATTCCAATAATTAGCTCTATCTACATTTAAAGCAAATGGAGATCAATGTTTCCAAATCTAACACGGCAATCCTTTCGACGTTGAAGTTTATCTGCAATAAACCAAAAAGAGCACCAACAATGTGAATTAGTCCCTAAAACTGCCAAGTCCCCACTCATGCTACTTAAATTTGGGATGTGCTCTTCATTTTTGATTTGGTTTTATTTGCAGATTGCCGCATCAGATTTTCGCCATTGGAAATTTTCACAATTTTTTCGCATTTGAAAATAAAATTGAACTCATCGCTAATATTGGTATACCACCCAATACAGGTTAATAATACTGTACCCATCCATGTCGCCATTTCCCAGTAACCTCAGAATACATATTGGGAATATATCACCCAAGTTGCAATCCAATCCATCATCTTTAACATCTCGTATTGAGAAATTTGTCAAGATAGTATCACCCTTGCAATTCCATACAAAGCCTTTGAACGATCATTATTTCGCATATGTTACGATTCATGCCACTTCATCTGAATTCGAAAAGTTGAAAAAAACTCTCCATGGGGTCTTATTTATGGGATTAAAATTATCAATCTCTTTGGCCAAACCATCGTTTGCAAGTCGCCAAGCCGAGACTGTTGATTTTCAAAAATCGGAACGATTGAAACAGGAAAAGATAAGCCAAGCGAGACAAGCCAGAATTGAAGAATCAAAAGCAACGTACTACACAAATAATATTACCTCTACTCTTTTGATTCCATCTTCTTCTGTATTTTCAAATCCCCAATATTATTCCCTTTCTCAGCATACTTTCCGAAATATCTCAGCAAATACGAAAGCAACTCCACCAAAAACGAGATTAGTAGGTTCGGGTTCATATGGCTCTTGGACTAACGCTAACACGAAGTCTATTCATTTACAACGACATGCCCGCTCCCTGGGTCGTGGGGAGATTGTACCTGGGAGGCATAGGACTACACCAAGATCAAATTCCGGGATTCGAAAACAAACTTTACGTATCTTGATTAATGGTGAGTTGAAGCTTGTGAAAGGATATAAAACGAAATTATGGGGTGTTGAAAAAGACAAAACTGTTAGAGATTTGACCTGGCGATATGTAAAGGGTGCTTGGAAGAGTGGGGACGATCATGTTATTGAAAAACGAGTGGATCTGTGCGCTCGTCGTGGAGTAGATTCATTGAATTATGGAATGAGAGAGTCGAATGCCTCTGTAGATGACGATACCTGCAGTGATGACAATGAAGAAGAAGACAGTGGTGGAAATAGGGCGAAGGAGCTGTACAAGAATAAAGCTGTATTAGCATCGCTTTTAAATAATTTTGATTTTGAAAGACCGGTCGAAGTGGAAGAAGATACGCTTGGCATTGACAAAGAAGACATTGTGTTTGACAGCAAGGGAAGAAGAAAAGTAATCAGGTATGATTATGAAGTGGCTGGCAAGTTGAATGACGCGGAGGAGGATAAGGAGGAAGATAATTCTAAGGAAACTTTGGTAGATAGCCGACGTGTAGAAGAATTGATACATTCTCAACTTCAAAACTTACCACGTCCAGCTGAAGAGGTGTATTATGACGAAGATGATGAAGGAAATGACCTTGATTTAGATGAATTGGGTCAAAGGTTTACTACTGAGGCTATAAACCAAAAATATAACGAGGAGCATGGATTCGAAGTGGTTCCAACTATACATATTCAAGAGAAGAATCATGAACTTATTGTGTATAGTGAAGATGAGAATGAACCAATGCCTACGTTTGGTCCATCGGAAGCTAACAATACCGAAACGTTACGTTCCTTATTTAATCCAACCACCTCATCCGCACCAAATGCGCTCCACGAGCAAGTTGAATCTGGCTTTAAACTTGCATTATCAGATGATGATGAGGATATAGATACTACTAAACCGCAATTTGTCAATAACATTTTCGAACAGGAAAAGATTATACAACAAATTCAAAAGAAGCAAGAGTTGGAAATCCAAAGAGCTAGATCTAGCAAGTTTGGTTTATTTTGGGCCCATTTGGATTCCCCTTTCTTAGCTACTCAATCACAATTAAGCAAACTTGGAAATGTACTGGACAAGTTTTCCTTGCCTGGCGAGGAAGATGTTACTGCTGAAGGTGAAAATGAAACTGGGTATGAAAAGTGGTTCTGGGGCATGAGAGGAGAAATTTCACGGGAATGCAAAAGGCGTAGACGTGATGTGATGCGTACCATGCGTAAGAAGGCTGGAAAGGTTGTGTACTAAAAGTACGATGTATAGAACTCGTAGAGTAAGTATTTGCGTGAAAAAAATTGTTTAGAAAAAAAAATCGGAAAATTTCAACATATCATTGACACTCTCTAATGTCTTCAATGCCTTCAAGTTCAAGCTCAGCTAAGGTTCAAGAAATTGGAGCACCTCAGCTTTCGTTAATAAATGTATTTAACGATATAAGAGAAGGGATAGTTGCCCTTGTGATTAATCCCAATGCCTCCCGTGTAATAATTCCGCTAGTTGTTTGCGTGGGCTCCTTAATGACAAAGGTGATCATCGCTAAAATCCCTTATACTGAAATCGATTTCAAGACTTACATGCAACAAATTGAACTCATAAATAATGGGGAATTGTTATATGAAGATATATACGGTGATACTGGCCCCATTGTATACCCGGCTGGATTTGTACACATATATCAATGGATTTATTGGCTTACCAATGATGGACAAGATATTCCTACTGGCCAACAGATATTTGGATATCTTTTTACCATTTCTTTACTTTTGATTTCGGCTTCGTACTCAATGTGCAATGAGATTCCCCCTTGGTGTTATTATTTATTGTTGTTAAGCAAGAGATTATTTTCCATCTATGTGTTAAGATTGTTCAACGATTGTTGGACCACGGTGTGTATGGTTGGGGTAGTACTTATCTTACAACAGGCATCGTATTGGTATAGAACTAGTGAATTGGTAAGTTTCTTACTTTGTCTAGTTGCAAGTGATTTGTTCAGCATTGCAATTTCAATTAAAATGAATGCATTGTTGTATGTTCCGTCATTTATTATTGTTGTCTATTTCCTAGTTGGGGAGAATCTCATTAAATTTATAATCGTTCTTGCCATAGCTCCTTTCATCCAAGTCATGATAGGTTGGCAATTCATCCTTCCCTTATTTGATGACGAGATTGCTCAACAAATCCGTTGGAGCTATATTCACCAAGCATTCGATTTCAAAAGAAAATTCTTGTATGAATGGACAGTGAATTGGAAGTTCTTACCTGAAAGTACATTTCTTTCAGACAAATTTTCCAGATTTCTTCTTATATTGCATTTTATGGTACTTCTTATATTTGTGTTCACTCGATTCCTTAATCAAAGGATAATCGGAAAGCCGTTGGTTCAGTTAATCAAAGATGCGTTCATATTCAGAAATACAGTTTCAGAGTCCAATATGTTCTTAGATTATAGATTTGGACCACAATTGATCTTATTGGTAATGAGCATTACTAACGTTATTGGAGTATTGTTTTCTCGTTCTTTACATTATCAATTTTTGAGTTGGTATTCTTGGACATTACCTTTCCTCTTCTTTTCGATAACTAATAGTGTATTGCTTGGTCTATTACTATGGGTTGTGCATGAATGGAGTTGGAATGTATTTCCGTCAACTCCAACCAGCTCAGGCGTGTTAATAGTTATCCTAGCTTTAGTAGTGGTTGGAGTTTGGGTTCAATTTTTCAGATTTATTGCTGACAAAGAATTTGATGAAGTAAAAAAGAATGAATAGACCATGTCGTCCTATTAACATAACAATAAAGTACTAATAATACAGCTAAATATAAAAATAAAACAATATCCTCTGTATGACACAGCCATTGACAAGTCGAGTGTCAGAAATGTAAATGGACGTGAAAGTTTCTACCAACAACTTCCGATTACTTTATTCTAAGAGTCACCTCCGCTATTCTCAACCATGTCAACATTACCCCAGTTGAAGCCTGCAATGCTATCGTTTAAGCTACCATCACGTCCATTTCCCTCCCAAAACTGATTGAAGTCGAAATCAATATCGTCCAACGCGCCTTGTGAAGGTTGGGTATTCGTGTTAAAGAAATTGGTACTGCTTTCACTGGTTGTTCCTCCCAACAATTCAACATTGAACATTTGATCAGAAGGTGCGCCAAGAGTTTCATCTAGATTGTTATCAAGGCCCTCCTCTGTCTCATTTCCTTTGTTGACGGATTGACTAATTGCCGAAATTTGTTGTTGGGCACCTTCTTCCTTTGTAGACTTCTCCTTCTTTAATCCCTTAGCAGCTGTACTCTGCTTTTTTGGAGATTCTGAGTCTGTGCTGCCTTTTCTCTTTCTCTTCAATTCATTAGGTTCTGAAACAGGTGTAAGAGGTACCCCAGTATACTCTTTCTTTGTGATCCTTGGAGTATCTGTATTCCGCTCTGGCGCAGTTGGATCGTTCAAAGGCTGTGATGCGATTGGAGTTTGCTGACCAACCGTTGCAGCAGCGGATGCGGTACTTCCTTTTCTGCCCCTCTTTTGAGGTTCTCTCTTCGGCTTCTTTGAGCCGAGCGAGGGGGATGGTTTACTCTTGATTTGAGGAGAACTGTTTGAGGTAGATGGTGATACCCTTTGATTGCCCGATCCACCGGGTTGACCCTGTGGGGTTAAGTTCATTATATTTGTGTCAGATGAACCACTGCTCCGTGCTATTTCTAACCTTTTCTTGTTCTGTTTTTCCAAAATCATTAATTGGATTTGGTAATCTTGTAACGCATCACTATTAGTAGAATTGCGCGGAGCATTTGAGTTAGGGCTGTTCACTTTATTTGGTAATCTTTGTTGGTGTGCGCCACTAAGTTGTGCGTTCAAAGGAGTTTGTGCATGAGGTCCATTAACCACTGGGGGTTGTTGTGCAAATTGCTGGTTCATATGGGGTTGGTACACAGGGTTCGTTCCTTGTGGTGGAGCCTGGCTAACGTTTTGCACAGGTGAATTCTTAGAAGACCCTACACGCAGAGCCAGATTACTCAATTGATGCTGTTGCGCTACTGCAGCAACCTGTTGACGTAAATTATTCATCTGAGTTTGTGCATGTTGTTGAATTCTGGTATTCTGCGGTTGTTGTTGTTGTTGTTGTTGTTGTTGTTGTTGTCTAGCCTGCTCTTGGAAGAATAATTGCTGCTGAATGTTTAAATTTGAAATTCCACTGGCGATTTGCAGTTTAGGATCTAAATTAATTGGGACTGGATGCTGGGGTTGTTGCGAAAGTGGATCTTGCTTCATCATCAACATAATCCTCTGTTGGTCCATAGCTGATGCGGAATGAGTTCCAAGCTGTTGAGGTTGGCTTGCAAGTTGAAGATTTAGATTAGGTTGAAACTGTTGTCCAATTTGCTGTTGAAGATGGGGAGGGCGGTTGCTTGTAGGGGCAGTTATGGATGTGGGATTAGGAACAGGTGGCTGTTGTTGCCCTAGAACTGTGGAAGTTGATAGGTTCGCTCCTGGTAAGGAAATTGCCAACTCCTGCTGCTGCTGTCTTTGTTTTAATAGCTGCATTTGATAATATTGATGCGCATAATTCAGATTCTGCTTGGTATTTTGGCCACCGCCATTCTTGGCCTGAAAGACGTCCCAAAATACTTGCCACCATTCATAGAGAAAACCTTGTGATGAATCCATGGCAATTGCTGAGCTAGGCAAATTGTGTTCTTTTTGGAATAGTAGTACCGATGGATTGTGGTGAGAAACTTGTGGAGAGCTTCTTCCAGACCCATTTGGATTTCCTTTAACCGACGGGATCTCTGCTTCATTCACAAAAATCTTGGCTGTTCTAGGTAATCTGCTTTTGACAAGAAAATCATATACATATGCATTGAGCAATTGTTTTGCATTAGTCGCATGCGAATCAGATACACTTGATGATGAATCAATCATTTTACTCTGGTTACCACCAAGCGTAGTGTTTTGTGAGTTCCCTATCGAATTTGTATTAAGTGTAGCAGTTGTAGGTTTGTTGTTGCCCGAGGCTGAACTATTCACCCCAGTTGAATTTGAATTGTTAGATTGGTCAACAAATGTGCTAGGTGTTCGCTTATTGTATAGATGTGGTGTATTCTGGTGACTCATAGTGTAATTGTTAAAATAATCTGCGAATATCTGATGAAATCTAGTTCTTCAGGAATACGAACTTTGCTTTACAAACTCGGTATGTTTCAGACTTGAGTTATATCACCCAAGAGTCAGAATAAAAATAATATCTTAATATATGTATCTATACCAATGAGATACCAGATTCAGCGGCTAGGAAATGACAAATTCACTGCAAGATTGGTTTAGTTGAAGGTGTCAATGTGTATGTTTATGAGAACCTAATCACTCAAACTTGTAGTATTTTTTTAGTATTCAAAAAAAACCTCTAACTTCCCAAAAAAAAAAAGAAATAAAAAAATAAATTACCACCCACCACACTTACATCTGTTGAATCAGATATATATTCTAGTATTACATGGCTTTTTGTTAATACTACAAGTAACAAAAACACTAACGCCTTTAAACTGAAGGTGCATAAAACTCGACATCGATATGTTGCGTCCTCTATTGGGACTGGAAAGCCGTTCCTCATAAAAGTGGATATACCAAACGTAGACAATCTTTTGTCCAAGAGAAAACAGCAGATCTCCCTTTTTTCAATCATATTTTGTAATTTTTTTAAGAAAATGCTAAATCAGTCTCCATTTCAGTGTTTTATAGTTCATGTTCGTATCTATTCAACATGAGGGGAGACCCTGAGGTAGTGACACAGTCACTTAGTTTAAGAAGTTACTTTGTCTAATAACTATGTGTATTCTATTTAAACTAAAGGAAAGGTAATTCTAAAAGAAACAGATACAAATACTAAACTAAAGATTTTCTCAAATTTGAATGGATGGCGAGGATGCGTTGAAGTCTAGCCATTGGATTGGTTGGACTATTCGTGGTTAATCAGACGTTTCTATATCATTTACATTAAGTTTACATTTACCCCTATATCAGCACCATTGCCAGTATACCACTGAAAGCGCTGATTAAGTATATTCTTTAGGTACTCTCCCTAAGTATGAAAATGTATAACTAATTAATGACTTTAGAATTGTTATATACAGAAGGACATTGAAATCAATGACAAGTAGTACCTAAAGGTTTATCAGAACAGACTATAGCTAGATCTGAAGTAGAATCATAATTTTACTAACGGTATTTAAGGTTCTCGATATTTCGATCAGTTAGAGAGTCTAATATGGATTTAACGAATCCGTTGGCAAAATTTTAAATCGTATGAATGAACTTTTATCTTCGCAACAATTCATCAAAGTGCAATCGCAATGAAGAGGAAGTCTGATTGAGGTTTGAGAAGAATACTGTATGCAACACCACTCAAACCATTTCCTGTAGCAAATCATGTCATGCTGTCCACTTCAAGCCCCCATCGTCACCTATACCCCTACTCATCTGTAATCAAAAGACAGCACGTCTGTTGAGCCCTTCCTACAAGAGTTCCCTCATGGCCGCCACAGAGTGGGGCCTTTGCTATATCACCGTTACTAGGAGGGCCTCCTTTCATAGCCAGATGCCTACAGCGACAAATCTAGGTATGAACAGCGAGATTGATAACGAGTTTTGACCGGGAGTCCGCATCACAGACTATAACTTTTGCATCAACTGGCTAAGATCAATCCTCATCCTATCCATACTGAACACCACGTCGGAACCAACATGCTTGTACGCTCCTACATGGCAACTAAGCAACCCCAAGGACAACGGCAGCAGTGAATACTGTCGACATGACCGTCAAGCCGCGTTGGGACGTAAGTAGAGCATATTGAACAGACCACAAGCACATGAAGTAGTCGCCGAAAATGGATGAAAGCTACCCTAGCGATAACAGTGTCATCCCACTAGAGAGTTGACATGGTAAGTTGTGTCTGTACCAACGTTCTCTAGGCTCACCTCCTCAGTTCGTCCTTTAACGAGATACCTGAGATGTGATGATTACCGCGTGACCAATGATTTATCAAATGCAGGCAGTATGGATGGCGTGCCCCTCATATACGAAGGATGGTGTCTCTGGAGCTGTTCTACTGCTTTAAACCGCAAGAAACAGCCATCAGTCTAATTCTTCAATCGGACGAGCAAGCGATGCAGGAAACTTACTGAAATCGTCTCTAGCAAGATACATTCCCATAATGAGAATATCGGATACCTACCAGGTAAAGCCTCCAACGCGGAAGCTTTACCTAAACTCGAAAATACTACCTCCTAAGGACTAGTCAATCTGTATCTTTCGGAACGGCTCAGAACAGCGATCTTGCATGGGACAGTTACGGATTTGATACCAGCTCTCTCCATCATAGAAGGTTAATCTAGGCAGCCTATGCCCCCCCTTATGTTAACTTGCTCAACCACCTCTCCTTTGTACCACCTAGACCTCCCTACTCCTTGAGACATCGACTTCTAGAACTCAACCTCACCCAACATTGAAAGTATCTACCACATCCTGTACCTCATATTCGTACTGGGATTCGTCTCATAAATCCTCTTCCAGGTCGTATCCACGTCTCCGTAAATAAGTTGGCATACAAGTGCCTCAACCATGTGCGCACCATCAAGATCGTCTGAGCCATCAACCCGGAAGACATCCACCTTTTGTATCTTTCCGTAATTTCATCCTCCTCTACTTTTTCAGGCATTCCGCTACTCCAACTATGACCGTCAAGACCATCCTCCTTCAAGGGCATGGGAAGACTTCGCGAACGAGTTTGGAGAGACTGTTAGAAAGTACGTAGTGGCAGACAACATTCTAGACCAAGGATAACTACGCTTACGAGGCACTCACACCTAGATAGTGGTTCTAGTACACCTCACATACGACAGCCAAGAGGTCATCCAAATCTCCCTCATACCCCTGTGGATCAAGATAGACGCAACTCAAGGACGGTTCAACCAAGTGGTCGCCATCCAACAAACAGGTGTCTTCTCTGGTCACTGTAGAGAGAAATTTGGTACACAGCACGGGATGATGCAGATCAAGTTCGAGTATCTCTCCCTGTCGGACTTCGTCGAGTGAGCAGCAGAGACCTAGGAGGAGGCATTGTTCCCAGCTCCGAGACATCAGCCTATCCTAGTTCAAGTCACCACCGAAGAATCTCCAGAACGTTCAAGTCAACACCCGGGATGCCAGCACTCGGTAGCATTCCCGGAATCTTGCCAGCTTTCATAGATTAAGGGTTAAACTCTCCACGATTAATGCGTCGATCCAAGCAATGGTTGTGGTTGAGGCAATGAACACTGAAATGGTTGTCAATACACCAAAAGTGAAGATGGGAGAGTTCCTCATCATTGTGACAATACGGTTCCCTCCGTACGACAACAAGATCGTTACCAACAGAATGTTGAGACTTATCATCCTTGCCAACTCCTCACCCATACAGTCAACATCGTACGAATAGCTGATGGGCGTCCTCTATATGCGGCATGTGAGAACCATACCCATCCTCTTCCTCTGCAATCATCACCTTCCTTAATATCTAGTACATCGGCAATACGCTCAAACTCTCATAGCCCGTAGCCCGTAGCCATGTCCCTAGGAACGACGATCATAATCCTCGATAAGGCCTATCAAACCGAAGAAGTCGTACAACCAGCCACTTGGGAAGGTCTACTCAGTCAAGTAGAAGTGGGACACTTCCTCTACACCGAATACTCACTAGCACACATCCTCATCTGAATCGTACTGGTGCTGTGCATCATAGGTACAATTATCGTGAAACCACGTTAACGCAAATAGCGGGGATAATCGTCATTCTTCCTTCGATAGTTCTAGCAGTAGCCTTTCGGATGAAACGGTTGCAAGAGAAAAAAAAACCCAGGAAACAGAGAGGTATATTGCCCAACCCTATTGGGTACTACGGTCTCTTGGAGGTTGCGGAGGCACCCAAGCTACTTCTTAAAGGGATAGCTATACGGGCACATACTTGCAAGACAATATTGTTCTTAAATCCAATGATCTCGATGGTGTGGGGACTCTTATGCTGATCAGTCACACCAATTGCACAAGAGGGAGCGATCCTGGACCTCAACTACTGTTTCATCTAGCCTGTTGTATACCGTAGGAGTGTTTTGCACGCAACTCGTAGGTCAGTTAATAGCATATACCACTGCTGAGATCTGTGCGGTCAAAATCTCAACCCAGAAGTTATGAGCAGTTGTTGAGCATAGAAGTCATCATCTCCTTCCACGCACGGACATCAAAGAAATCGTGTATTATATTTTATAGCATTTCTAGATTAACTCAAATCTTGACTTGATCATGTTGGAATTTTCGGACATTACTCATTTCACATTATTTTATATGTTTAACTATGTTAGTTCAGATATTAGTGAATGACTTTATATGTTGGATTTATTCCACTGATTATGGAGTAAAATATAAATACAATAAGAGTTTCTTAAATTACCAGACCCCTTTGGAGATGGCTATTGAGGACTTTCTACAAGAAGAAAACCATTAATAACTTCATACATCAGATTGAGTTATTCCACTAATAAACTAACATTACACACGCAGATATCTATTATATATATACGTGGGATTGGGCACCTGTCACACATTTTCATATTTAGAGCGAGTAGGCCGCGAAGGGAAAGAAAAATCTTTATCAGCGCTTTCAGTGGTATAATGGCAATGGTGCTGATATAGGGCAAATGTAATCTTAATTTTAATGATATAGAAACGTCAGATTCACCATGAATAGTCCAACCAATTCAATGGCTAGACTTATGACTTACGACATTTGCTCGTAGTTAAAATGTGATTTATAACTCTTCAATACAAAATTTACTCATATTACTTATAATTACTCATGATTATAATAAAACTAACAAAATGCTATAAAAATACTGGGAATCCATCTCTGTCACTGTAGCCATCATGGCACAGCCAGAATAGTCAGGGCACGTGATTTAGTGTAAGGCTTGGATTGTGAAACTACGGAAACTCGATGTTAATCAGATTCTTTATTTCTTGGAATGACAATAATGTAACGTGGTATGACAACTCGCAATAGTGGAGGTTCCCGAGATAGACTAGGAACTACTGAAGCAAAATAAAATTTAATTCTTGTTTTGCCAAGTTAAATAATTCCTTTTCGATCTTGGTTGAGTTTAAAGCCCCCTATAGATTAGTCTTTCTGAAACATGTTCCCCCAAGGAATAAGTCAAAGATAAATACCTGCGAATTTCCCCTTACAAGGAAATAGGAAAGAGAACAAGAAGAGAATAACAATTCTTTAACTATATACTAGTTTAGCTAGCACTCACGTGAATACACAATCACGCTCGGTAACGATCCTAACAATCTTACGGCGCTTCCCGCTTCGAAACTATAATCGCGAATCAGTAGAAACACCGTACTCTTACATTTAGGCAAAGGTAGGAATGCGGTGGTAACCTACATGCAGGACCGAGAAATACCAGGAAATTGTTGAGAAATGAGGAACATGAGTCCTAATGTACAGGAACGATATAAGTTGGGGCAGTGTGGCACTATATGGCAGACACCTAGTTATTCTATTATTGAACTAGTTAGATACGTTCCTCATTTCTCAACAGAAATATATAAAAAGGCAGGAATCCTTGAGAACTGAATCCCCGAGTTACAACACTATGCAATCAAGGAATCATAACCAATCTAACAAGTTCACATAAGGCAGGTGATCTATTACTTTATCATATCGTATCTTTCTAAAGCATAAACATTAACCAACCCAGTTCCGTCCCGTAACAAGGTAGCGCCCGCTCAAAGACAAAGACCGCATACATAACAGAGCTGACCTTATTTCGTAGAAATAATGTCTCTGCGACGTAAACCGACATTCCATACGTTTTACTCGTTAGTGCTAAATCACGGAACTTTAGATTATTTACTTTGTCATCGAACTTCCGAAAAGGTTTACTTTCCTTTCCAAATATGACAAATGATGAATTACAATTTGCCGTATTTAAATTATTATCTGTAACTAGAGGTGGAAAGGCCGCCGTTGGCGACCTTGTTCCCCCAGTGCGCTCATGGCTACTAATGGGGGGAAGTGTGGTGTAATTACCAAACCAAACAAAATGCATTAACTAAATAAGTAAACCTAACTTAAACCTATACCCAATCTATAAAACTATACTATATCGTCAAAAGGAACCAACCTCTTGCACGTAAAACCAAAGAAGCAAAAATTGCAACGGTAGAAGGAGAAGAAAAATAAACTGTGTAATGACAATTGTAAAATGCAGGTTAACACCAAACTGCAGGTTAGAAAAGCGGAAAAGTAGCAAATAGTTGTGCATAATTGCGGAAATCTTGCAATATATAAATCGTTGATGTGCCCAATTCCTGCCATTATTTACTATTTCTATTTATAGGAATTATCAATCAATATTTTAGTTTAGAGAACAAATAGTTGTAAGTCAGGCCACGGAAAGTGAGAATACGATTAACCAAGGCATATTCAGGGATAAGCTGAATAGTGCATTGGTCGAGAATCAAACTTAGCGCGAGTTCTCTCCGATCACTGTCCCCATATTAACACGTTTTTCCCACTCCGTGACAATCTCTTAATTATAAAAATCCCAGGGAACAAATAACAATGAAATCCTTGTTTACAACTCACATTGTAATAACAAATTTACCATTTAACTTACAGCAAATACTGAAACAGTTTTAACGAATCGACATAAATGTCGCGTGTAGCAATGTCACATAACTTAGCATTATAGCTTAAACGTAGTGAAAGTTGCGACAATGCCTCGCGCATTTCTTTTCAAACTTCGGACTCGAAATGAGCACACAAAACCCAGTTTTACTTATCACGTTCACAAAGCCGGAATTAGCCAAATATTCGAACACAATTCCGGAATTAAAGCAATCCTCTTCATGAGACACAAAACCGGGATATAATCCGGGTATATATTTTCTTGCTGATATGCAGGTCTGCGGCAAATGTATTTTGGAGTATAAAATATTTTATAACATAAAAACCTAACTTGTAACTGAAATTCCGGATAGAGTAAGATTTAAATTTACGAAACCTAGTTTTGCCGGATTAGTGTATGGATTCTGTAGATTTGTAAAAGTAGCGGAGTTAACTCGAGGGAATATTTTTTATACGTTTTGTGTAATTGGCCAGGCCGAATTGTGGGACCAGTGACTTTGCCGGTTTTGTGTATAATTCAATTTTTGTCCTGTGATTGTTGATTGAGTTCACCATGAATGGAATAACCCTGTGAGAGAAGTCACACATCTGCCAAGTTCCTTTAATTCGGGAACGATAATTAGTTTTGATTCCCGGTTGACTTCAATTGGGCTGAAGAAATATAAGCATATGTTAAGTTAGTTGGTCACCTTAGTTCTACAGGCGATGTAGTCCTACAAATGCATTCTCCGGTTGATGTTTCTCTGGGCACTTTGGGAGCTTAGACTACCTTGGATTCTTACTGAGTGTTGATGTGCTTGGAGTAGTGAATGACCTTGGGCCATGTATCACAATTTTAAATTTTCCGTTTCCGGAGATGGTTGAGGGTTTGCTTCCATGAAACGTCCCTACAGAGGCAATTGGTATTAAACGTGAACGTGGAAATTATACAACTTTGAAGCTCCTTCTCGACGTGCCACTAAAGTGCTTCAATGTTTACTCTATGCCGTGCTCATGCTTATCTATTGTCTAGATTTATACACGTGCCATGTGTATATGAAGCTCTCTGTTTTTATGAAGGAATGCCCAGGGCATAGCCTGAGGGTAAATTTTTAATCCAAAGGAATTTAAATGAATAGACTATTGGCCCTATCATGTTGAAACAAGATCGCGTTTGTTCTGCCTGTTTAGAAGTGTTCCAATTGCTGATACTCGCTATTATTTGACTTAGGCATCTGAAAGGGTAACTTCGCTTTTTTGGTGGGAAAACCACCGTATCTGTCACACATTTTCATATTTAGCGTTAGTAGGCCATTTAAATGTATTGTATTTACTTGTAGATAACCACCCAATAATAATAAAAAATCGGCAAGGTGCGTAGATACGGCAAATATAATCTAAATGTAAATGATACAAGTTATAGGGGCCGCCTTCGGCGGCCTCCACACTCACTGTTGAGAATGTCTACTAAATGGGAAAGTAAATTTTATATTAAACATGTAATTTATATTTACAAGTGAGATGTAGATAGGAATAGATACATTTTGCAACAAAGGAAGCTAAGTCGAAAAATTAAGAACCTCCGGACAAACCACGCTTTTAATCTGGGTGTCATCTTCTCCAAGATACACATGTAAATTGGAGGCTTTAGGAACTCTTGAAAGGCTGGCATAAGTTAAGCATGGGAGCATGTATTATGGCCCAAATCAAGACCAACACAATAAAGCGATTGACCTTGGGATTTGTTGATAGTACAACTGAAATCCAATCTAAGCAGAAAGTGTCGAGGAAGATCCAAACCGAAATGATTGGCTGTGAAATTGATTCGCAGGATGATATGAAGTTTATCTTTAAAACCACTTGAAACGATCCGAACTTTAACAATGCTTTGCTCTAATTCCAAAACAACCAATCTACAAAAGCCAGCAGAAGGAGCTAAACTTCTTAGTAACATAACTGGAGCAGACACTTTGATTTTCAAAGTTCCAAGTGGAATAGGTGAATGATTCAATTATCGTAGATACTCTGGGGGAAGCTTCTTAAATTGGGAGTTACATAAAGTCCATCATCAACCATCATCAACTCTGTTTCTTGCATAATGAATATCAAGAGGGAAATCAGCTTTTTTAGCCACCAGACCAATAGAATTGCTCTATCCGCGTTATATAAGATTGGTATATTCCTTCTATTAAATCATCAATGAAGGCTACACGTTAATGCAATAATGCATCCTCAGCAGTAGTTAAGGTATGCGACCAAAGAAAACCGCCGAAGAGAGTTCTGAAGAGTAACGGCTCTGAATGCCCTGGAACAACTGGATGCGTCTGTTTGTGCCCAACACCCACCCAAAACAACCTGAACTCAACCAAATGGGATACCAGCATCGGGATTACCTTTCTTCATGGAAGACCTTGCAAAATACCCCAAGTTGTCGGACAGCGAAATTGTGTCATGCTATCATTATCAGGAATACCTAATTGAGACCTAAAATCCTAAACTGTAAAAAACAGCAAAATTAATCTAACCAGTAAACTGTATGCATATCAGTTTACGCAGAGACCGGATTCAGCAGGAAGTCTGTCAGCTCTGTGACAATCTATCAGTGCAATTAATTCTCGGTAACAGAAAGTAAATGTTTACACGCATGACTTTCATTGGTCTCTTCATTTCGTGAGAAATATACAATACAACCAATATGTATCCTGAATAACGTATCAAGATTGTTACGTAATCATACTATTTCAATTATCAACAAATCGGTTTTTGATGAAATCGATTAAAACTTTTTCCATAGTATATCGCCGAAGGTCAACCTCGACAATTTTGATGCTGTCGATGGAAACAATTTTTAAGCTACTTCACAAGACCATACACCGAGGGTGCTGATAAACTACTTCGATTAAATTTAGGACACTTCGCCCACTTCCACCTACATCAAAATTGCACCCCTTGTCACAGTCTTATCACGGCCTTCATATACATATACATCACAAATACACTACCTGACCAAGGATAAAATCCATCTCGCTGACATCCCAACTGTTGGTATTTTGCCAATGTGCGTTCCACATCACGTGCAATGAAGTGCGGGTCACCCCATCATCTACAGCGAAAGGGGTAGTTGTTGGCGAATAGAACCGCGTCTATAAAAGGAGCGAGATTGTTTATATATATTTTATATAACTTCTCTTCTTAACGAACTAACTATCAGTTCAATAATAGAATAACTAGGTGTCTGCCATAGAGTGCTACACCGCCCCAACTTATATCTTTCCTGTACATTAGGACTCACGTTCCTCATTTCTCAACACCAACCACGAAATTTACTGTTGAGAATCTGTCCTTTATTTGCAACCCTACCATAACTCCCTCACAGATCCTCAAACTAAGCACATGCATAGATGTCGTAGACTCATTCATTGCATCCAACGTGACGACTACACCCAAATATTGACTTCTCTGAATCATTCTTTAAAAATTGACTACTGTACTTTAAAGCTACGAACAAGATTCACTACTAGCTTTACCAGACATTTTTAAATAAAAATGGGTTTTCAAATTTTTTTCCTTTAACATGCTGAGTACTAGTACCTTATATCTGTATGTAAAACATATATAAGAGATCTAATAAATGGTGTATAACGTAAATACAAAAGATATCATCTGCATTAGCAACTATAAACTTGCTAATTTGGTGAGAAAATGGCGTGAAGTAGATGGAAGTGAGTAGCACACGATTTGCGTAGACCTTCGAATTAGAAATGACTGGCGCGGTTCCTAGAATGATATTACATGAATGCTTACTTTGTGAAGGTTTTGTAGCTAAGTTGCTATTCGACGGAAGTAATTCGTTTCGTACAAGCATTACTTTGTCCGGAACAGGACATATTTAGAAGTGTCCTACGCAGTGTGAGTGTGAAATGAGTCATAAAGCGCATTTCTTTTCGTTGGTTGATAATCGTAAACTTGCTGGCTGAAAAGGATTCTTCCTAAAATCTTCGCTGCTAGAAGTTTTGGTTGAAACTACTCAGATCTGTGTGATAGAAGCAACATCTTAAGGATCTTGTCGAAATGTCACCATTCTAACAAAATTTCCCTTGCTTGCAACCATTCTCAGATCCTGAATTTGGTAAAGATTATCAGTAACGCATTTCCAACATAAGAAAACCATATTTCAAATCAATTCATTACGAGCCATGGAAGAATAAAATTCGCAATGTTGTCGTTAAATGTGTGTTTCACTTAGCTACCATTTAAGAACGGTGTAACAAGATTTTTTTGGTTTTCTAGAAGCACTCCCATTAACATACAAAGAACATTACGCATTCCACCCTCTTACACGCACGCGGTTTTGGTTGGCAACAAACCGTAAAGAATTTGAACGAGGAAATAAGGAGCTTGCCATATTTAGTTGACTCGGTCTAGATTTCATTGCTTTGTGCTTTGATAGGGTTTGAATTAATCAAATGGGCGATGTTCAAGAGGCGGGACTTAGTATTTTGGTGGTTTTTGGGAAATTTTTACAAGAAAACTACAGTAATGAATATTTTTGAGAGTCAATCGGCGAGTAATGTACGCCTATAAGAAGCATTCAAGGTCATTGGAATCTACCTTGCACGCAGCATGTATGTTAAGGTTAAGGTGCATTCGAGATTTCGAGATGCCAGTAGAGTTTTTTTATCAATGGTTCGAATTTTAAAAAGATGTAGGTAAAGAAGGTTATATAAAGCTAATTTAAAAATAACCCTAAAAACCTTTCTTGGGAGGGTTCTAAAACGTAATCCATACCGCAACGTTCTCAAAAATCCTTGGATTTCGGGGGGGGGGGCCGGGTCTCTTGGGTAAAGTTACTGCTCCTAGGTTTGCTTTGTTGAAAGTCACCAGGTAGCGCCGCAGACGGTCATGATTTTTGGTTCTTAACTTGGACAAAAAAATGATGAATGAATTCACCTCAAGTCTATTTATCAAATGATTCTTTATTTCAAGTACCGTTAATCCTCAACAGAAACTAAGATCTTCTATACATCATCATTCCTTACTCCATTAGTATAGCATATAGTCATATATACCAGTATGGGTAGAGCAACTATAAAATCAGGGACAATCAACTTATTGAACACAATAATAGGGGCAGGGATTCTTGCAATGCCCTTTGGACTCAAGAGCAACGGATTGTTATTTGGTTGCATTCTTATAATATGGTCCTCATTAACATCGGCATTCGGTTTATATTTGCAGAATAAAGTTGCGAAATACACCGGTCAGCGAGGGGTTGTTTCGTACTTCAGTCTATCACAATTGACTTACCCTAGTCTATCGATATTGTTCGACTCCGCTATATCAATCAAATGCTTTGGGGTAGGTGTTAGTTATTTAGTTGTCATCGGTGATTTGATGCCTAAAATTTTGGAAACATTAAACGTTGATCCCAATTCAATTTGGATGCATCGTAATGTCTGGATCACATTGTTTATGGTTGTGGTGGTAATTCCCTTATCGTATTTGAAGAAATTAGACTCATTGAAGTATACAAGTATTTTGGCCCTATTCTCTGTTGTTTATTTGGTTTGTTTGGTGTTAGAGCACTATTTTTTGAACGATGTACCTGTCCCAGACAGGAAAATCGATTACTTCGGTCCTGTGTCGATCAAGGCCACCTTATCATCCTTTCCTATTTTCGTGTTTGCATACACCTGCCACCAAAACATGTTTGCAATTATTAATGAATTGAAGCCCAGTGACACAGATGGTTCACAGACTAGGCAATCCAATCTTATTATTAGAAATGCAATATTCACGGCTTGTTTTTCATATTTGTTGGTTGGTATTTTCGGGTACTTGACGTTCGGAAACTCAGTCAACGGAAATATTATCACAATGTACCCACGGGACTCAGTTACGTCATTAATTGGTCGTCTTTGTATTGTCATTATGGTAAGTTTATCGTATCCACTACAATGCCACCCATGTAGAGGTTCAATTAATCACGTTATTCACTTTTTGACGGAAGGCGTCCAGTCGTCAAAAGCTCGTAATTCTGGCAACGCCCCATCTCGTCAGAACTATGCGGCATTGAGCTCCGATATAGAAAGTTTACAGTCAATACGAAGTGATTCTTCATTAGGGGCAGAGGAATCTTTTATTTCGACGACACCAATGGAAGGTGCACAAGATACAGAAGGTCACGATCCAATAATTGTTCCACTAACCTCAAAGAGATTTTATATCATAACGACCGCAATCGTTCTTTTGTCATATATTGTGGCAATCACGGTTACTTCGTTGGCACATGTTTTAGCATTTGTCGGTCTGACTGGTTCGACTTCCATTTCCTTCATCCTTCCTGGATTGTTTGGATTTATGCTAATTAAACCATTAAATGGTGCTACGAGTTTGAATTCTTTAGAGAAATTTTGCAAATATGGTGGATTGATATTAAGTATTTGGGGTGTATGTGTTATGGTTGTTTGTCTCGGTGTCACCATACTTCTTGGGGTCACGCATTAGAAGAAACCTTGTATATTGAGCTTCTACCTACTTCATAACTAAATTCTTTAGAGGAAGATCGGGAAATTCATCCGACAAGTGTTTGCATATTAAAGCGAGGTTCAATTTTGTTCTTGACCTCTTAACCTCCGCAACTAGACTATACCTCATGACATAGTTAATTAACTTAGACAAATAAACGTTCCCATGTACATGTACCATATAGTCATATTTCAAATTGTAGTATTTAATGATGAATTGAATACGATCATCGATTAATTCAACCTGGACAGGACAGACATCCCCAACATCAGATAAGCGCGTATCTAGAAACTTTAGCCACTTCCATTGAGCTCTAATATTACTAAACTTGTCAATAAGCGATCGATGACAATGCAGCTCTGGTAATCGAGGAACCACTTCAACCAACTCGGGAATATTGAGCTTGTCAGGAAGTATCGAACATGTTACGCAGCCTGTTTCGACATTTGCGACGCAATGAATTGCATTGTCAAAGGCGAGTTTCATCGTCTTTCCCACATTGAATTCTAATAAAGTTAGCTTAGTGAGTCCTTGGAAGAATCGAAGTTTGTGGTTAAATAAATTCGCTTCCGACGATTTGTAATGTTTTGACTCTGAGAACTCTTTCTCCATGTCAACCAATTTCTGGTTCAAGTGAGTTCTCTCGTTGTTACTTTTGACGACCATGCATTTTGTTTGTTCAAGAAACCTTGTCATATTGTTGATTGAAGACAAGAAAACGGATATGTTAGATTCTCTATCAACTATTTGCTGTTTGATTTGTTTACGTCTCTCATCTGACATCTGTTGAGCACTTGATTTTATTTGTGAAACGTGCGCTAATATTTTTCTTCTTTTATGGTGCAACCTAGCAAGCTCCAGTTTTATATCTTGCAATGTATTTATGGTTTTCTTCAAATCATGCCCTTCAGTTGGTACACTCCTTTCGTTTAGCTCGGATAAAAGGCCCTTCACTAGTTGTGACCGCCAACAAAACCAATTCTGTAGTGATCTTGACTTGGTAAAGTCCCGAATCCTATGAAACCTATGAGCCATTGTGATCTGCACATCCTCCAGCGAAGAATAAAATCTTTGCATGATAAGAGAATTGTTTCTTGAAATAGTGGCAATGAACTGGCGGTAAAGCTTTTGACCCTGAGTTATATCTTGAACTAGTTCGCGATTACTAAATTCAACCAATGATAATACGTCTGATTTTGGCAAAGCCAAGGCAAAATCACGTAGTTCAGCAGGGTTTACCAAATCAATGACATGGGCGAAAGATAAAGTTTCGAAGTCAAGCTCGTTTTCATCATAAAATTGGATGCTTATGTCATCCAAAAATTTTAAAAAGTTCACTGGTGTGCAATCATTCTGGAGTTTCTTACTTCCTCTGTTGGCGGAATACTCAATATGCTGGTTACCTGATGACATGTCTGCAAGAGGTATTATTGTCGTAGTCACGTGTTCTTCGATACCCGATAATTCAAGCTCCATTACTGAGATGTCCTCATATTTATTTGTTGTCGATGTAGAAGCTCCATGCTTGCAGGTTTCTATTGAGCTTATAGCCTTTCCATGTTGCTGAGGTCTGTTTGCATGTAATTCATGTTGGATTATTGGTGGATTTTCTTGATTGGCAGATGATGCCCCATCAGGAATACAAGGGCATTCTGCAGATCCTCCTATTTCTCTTGATTCACCTGGCTTGTGTATTTTTGGTATGGTTTGCGTAAGATCCATCGGCTGGCCATATCCGTCGCCATTTTCCTTCTCTTGCAAGTGATCAGGATATTCTAATTTGGTCGCCTCTTTTTCCATTGCGTTATATTGGCCTAAATAAGCAAACGGTGAGTCGTGCAGTATAGTTGGTATTCGCCGAGCCCCTTTTGGTAAATGTCGCTTAATACTGGAAAATAGCTGCGTAATATCCATTGTCATTGTGAGGTCCTCTCGCAAATTCTCATCATCGTCATTAATTTCGTCTGCGATTGAGGTTTTCTCCATTAAACCTGTTTGAAGGAGTTTAAAAGGGTAATCTCCCCTCTGAGATGTTCGTGTTCCTAGACTGTTGGTAGGATGGCTACAATTATCGCGTAGCTCTTCCAATGGCTCACCTTCCTCGATTATTGTAGAGCCTAAAGTTCCACCCATTCCCATTATAGAAGGTTGCTTACTCGTTGCACTTTCAATCTTACGCAAAGATACGTCTGTTCGTTTTTTGTAAAGAGTGAATTCTGGAACTGAACTTTTCATAAGGCCGGAATTAGGAACCACGGCAGTAAGGTCCATCGTGATTTCTCCCTCCTCAGCCAAACCAGCAATGGTGGTATTAGTCTCGAGATCGTTTCTTTCCGAAGGTTGATTTGTTTCATCTTTTTCTTCATCATAAGTGATTCTTGGAAGTCCAGATAATGGCTTGCTAGAATCCTGCTTGGCAGTGTCGGGGTTCTTCTTTGAATATTGAAGCATTTCTTGTAGATCTCCAGTGAGCTCCATTGACACATCTGACGAATTATCCAAATAATCAACGAAGATAATGCCATTTTCATCAGTACTACCTACGCTGAGTTCATTGGAATGTTGAATTGTTCCTTTCTTCTTGTGATCTTCAAATTCAGACTGTCCATGAGTTACCTCATGGGAACTAATAGTTTTTCTTCGTTTGGTTTGAAGCAAATCAATCCTATGAAGTGTTACATCCGGAGCAAATGATACTCTACGGTTGCTACTAGAGAGCTGCAAAGTGTTGTCCTTGAGAATACTCTTTTTCATTCCGTTTGGTAAACTAAGTTGGTGCTGATGATTTTCATACTTTAGACGCGTTGTTTTCATTTTATGTTCTTTTTTTTTTACTTGAATTGGCTGTTGGGGATACTGTCCCACATTTTCATATTTAGCGCTAGTAGGCCGCGAAGGGAAAGAAAAATCTTAATCAACGCTTTCAGTGGTATAATGGCAATGGTGCTGATATAGGGTAAATGTAATCTCAATGTAAATGATATAGAAACGCCTGATTCACCACGAATAGTCCAACCAATCCAATGGTTAGACTTATGACTTACGATATTTGCTCGTCGTTAAAATGTGATTTATAACTCTGAAGTACAAAATTCACTTATATTACTCATAATTACTCATGATTATAAAACTAACAAAATACTATAAAAATACTGGGAATCCATCTCTTAAATATAAAAATCCCAGCGAACAAATAACAATGAAATCCTTGTTTACAACTCAGGTTGTACTAACAAATTTACCAATTAACCTAAGGCAAATACTGAAATAATTTAGCTAAGCGACATAAATGTCGCGTGTCGCAAATGTCACATAATTTACCATTATCGCTTAAACGTAGTGAAAGTTGCGACAGATACTTGCACACATTTGAGGTGTGTGCATATGTGATTACTGAGGTCCGTCGCTAACCGTTGCACGACGTCAGTATATCTGAATGTCTTCAAGCATAACATGATTACAAATTCCAAGGTAAATAATTGGCGAAAAGAATTTGAATATTCTAGAAATATGGGAGGGCAAAATTTAAAGGAAATTCCTGCCTATACTAAAATCTTATAACCGATACCATAATTGTTGATTTACCATCCATCACTTGTATGGCCATTTCACGATAGTACTTATCATCATAATTAGGATTGCCTAAGGTATTGAATAAATACCCCATATTCTCTACCAGGTGTTTCTCTTCAATATTAACCACGGCTTCTACGAGTCAGATTTAAATGAACTTCTTTTTCATTAAAGATAACTATCATAATCTGTAAAATAAGAGACACAAAAAGTTCAAATGTGAGTCTCAAAAACCCATCGATACTCCCAATACCACCTTTTGACGGAACGACTATGAAGTCAGGTTTATGTAATTACGTAATTAGTTCGATGGATCTTCTATTTATTCTCAAATCAGCAAGGTTCAACCGTTGGTAGTCTCCGTAGTCATTGTCTTCAGATCCATAAATGTTTTCGAATCCATCCTTTTTCAAATCGTTGAATCCATTTCCTATCATGTCAGACAAGATAAACCTGTCAATAAAGCCACACATTACGCGATCACCCAGGCCATTTGTCTCGGTTATAACTATATGGTTTAAAAATATCTTTTCAAATTCCTCTAAGACTAATACAGCTGGTGTCAATGTGTTTGTCATAATCATCTGATTTTCTACATTCATCTCCAATTGAATAAATTCTGAGCTGGAAAACCTTCTTTCATAATGTAGTTGCATGGATAGTATGCTGCGGGGGAGATTTCCTATTTGAAATGAAACAATCTGACTTGTATTCCCTTCAAGAAAACTGAGCCTTTTCACGAGTTCTGTCTTTGGCACATATCCTACATAAATAGGATTCTCATAGTTGACAAGTAGAGGATATCCCTCGTGATTGTCATCATTGATTAAGTTGTACAATGATTCGATGGTATTATCCACTTCTCTTGGAATCAAGCAAAGACATTTAACATCCTTTAACGGAACCATTAGGTGTTTAATGGTGACGTCAGGTAGTTTTGTCTTCATAGTGGCTGTCAAGGAAGAGAATGCCACAAATCCAGATCCTTTTCCTTCATTCCAACAACCTTTGACATTTTCAATATCATCTGCTTTATTGAAGCTGTTTTGAAGATAGTTATCATAAATATTAACAGGACATAGCCAGTCATTGACGAACTTTGAAGTCATCACTCCACACATAATTGGAAGGACATATGTGACTGCCCCAGTCATTTCAAACATAATGACGACAACACACATAGTCAACTTGGTTATGCCGGTCATAAATGCAGCTGCACCAACAACAGCATACGAGGAGGGTGAAACTAGACATGATTTCTCTGTACACGTAGCCAATGACTCCCAATCAACAGTCGCTTGCAAAGATTGGGAAATTATACCTAGCGCTCTGCCAGTACTCGCACCCAAGACAAGTGAAGGTAAAAGTATGCCCCCTGGAATATCCAATCCATAACTATAAGCTGTGAGAAAGAACCCTTCAATTAGTATAAATAACAACATTAAGATTGTTGCCAAGTCACCACCAAGACACTGAAGGTCACTACTATTCAAATCAGAATCTTTGGTGCAATCCTTAAATAACAATTTCAAAAAAGCATTCATTGGTAGCCTCGAGATTAAAAATGGGAAATTCAACGCACTCGTGATAACCACAACTAGCCCAAGTTCAATATACTTTCCCCATTTTTGGTGAAAACCAAATACTTCACATAGATGACTTTGGATTGCTCGTTTGAATTTAGCATCTCTGAAGTAATTGTTTAGTTTTATGAGAAATGATCCATAAAACCCACCTAACACACCCAATAGAATAAATGGTATGATTTCCATAAATATCCAACTAAAATTTCCAAAGTTAACTTGAAATAAATCTTGTTCAAGAAAATTACTCCCATCTGTTAACAATCTAAATCCAGTAAGGATGACCACTGCAACCGTGGCTGATACAAAAGAATTCCACATTATTTTAGTGGGAATAAAATACGTGGGCATACTTTCAAGTACAAACAAAACCCCGCCAATCGGAGAATCAAACGCAACGGATATTCCAGTGGCTGTTCCAGCGCTGAGTATTTCCCTTCTAACTGCTTCATTTAATCTTCCACTCTTTTGCATTAACAAAGCGTAAATCACATTAAAGACACAACATGATATATGCACCAATGGTCCTTCCTTCCCCAACCAAAGCCCGGAACTAACAACAAGGACCAAACCGGTAGCTTTTGAGAGTAAGGTCCTTAAACTTAAATACCCAGAAATATTTAGGTTGAAACCCGAGATGATTAATTTAATTTCTGGAATACCTGATTGTTTAATTAAGTTATCACCATTGGCAGTGATATAAAATGCAATCATAGCCCAGCAAATAGCGATTACTATATAAATTGGAAAATTGAACGTAGAATTTGCCATCCAGCTTTTAGAATCAAAGAAAAACCTTGACCAGTCATACCAGTCATCGATTGGGCACGTCAGGTACGGATTTAACAGAGACCAGGAATCGCCTTTACTTAAACAAAGTCCCTTTTTGAAATCATTCAAATTAACTGAAATCAATTGAATTGCTGCTGTTGCATAACCCATAATTACTGCCAGAATTACTATGCTTAACCATTTCCGGGAAATGTACGTAGGGGAATGATGAGGTATTGCCAGGGTTTCATGATTC
The DNA here is from genome assembly GCA_002105455.1 of Hemisphaericaspora xylofermentans. Taxonomy (NCBI): domain Eukaryota; kingdom Fungi; phylum Ascomycota; class Pichiomycetes; order Serinales; family Debaryomycetaceae; genus Hemisphaericaspora; species Hemisphaericaspora xylofermentans. The sequence goes on along the minus strand of NDXA01000009.1, from coordinate 203,366 downwards.
CAATCTATAAATGTATTTGACTCAGACGTGTTACTTAGAACATTAGTTTCTGCTTTGTTGGTAAAAGGATTTCGACCGGTATACCTTAATGTAGGAATATCTTCGTCAAGAGTGTATTGGACTTCAGGTCCACTGGAAGTCGGAAAGGGAATCATGGTTTACTAACTTGCTGTTGGAGCGAGACCTTTTGAAACTAGTTTAACTGTAAGAAAATGTAAGAGTTTTAGTTTTGCAGTTTCTCCTGAATATTTTTGGCAGTTTAGAGCGTTGAAGAAAAAAAAATGTTGGTTTGAAAAATCTACATTACAATTTCACATCTTATTACAAGAAGAGTTTAATACTATCAATAGATTCAATACACATGTCATTTTTAGGGGGGAGTACTGCATCCACAACGACATCCAGTGCATCGACTGGACAAGAATTAATCAATGACATCACAATCAATAATCCACCAGAGGATTCAATTACGGATCTTTGCTTCTCGCCACAACAAGACCTACTTGCAGTTTCCAGTTGGGACAAGAAGATCCGAATTTATGAAATTGATCCTAATTCGGGTAACAACCAAGGCCGCGCTCTCTTTGAGCACGATGCCCCTGTATTTTCAGCCAGATGGTCATCAGACGGGACAAAAGTAGTTAGTGGTGCTGCGGACCATCAGGTAAAGATCTTTGATTTGGCATCGCAGCAAACACAGCAAATAGGACAACATGATGCTCCAGTAAAATCCGTTAGATATGTAGAGTGTGGACCATCTAACAGTCAAGTAGTTGTTTCGGGGTCATGGGATAAAACCTTACGATATTGGGATATGAGGTCCCCTCAACCAATATCGACTGTTCAATTGCCAGAGAGAGTATACGCGATGGATGCGTCACAAAAACTATTAGTTATCGGATGCGCAGATAGACATATCAGCGTTGTTGATATGAATAATCCACAGCAAATCTTCAAGAGCTATCAATCACCATTAAAATGGCAAACAAGAACTATTTGTTGTTATCCACAGGCTAACGGATTTGCCATTGGTTCAATCGAAGGGAGATGTGCCATACAATATATAACTGAAAACGAACAAAAAAAATTCGGGTTCTCGTTTAAATGCCATAGAAAAGGCGGAACAGCATCTACATCATCCGTGGTGCGTACTAGTGCGAACACAGAATCCCAGGCATTCCCAGTCAATTCTATTTCATTTCACCCAATATATGGAACGTTTAGTACAGCAGGCTCTGATGGTACCTTTTGTTTCTGGGATAAAGATGCCAAACAAAGATTGAAGTCTTTTCCTGTATTACCAGGAGCGATCTCAGCCACTGCATTCAACAAGAATGGTAGTATATTTGCATATGCCGTTAGTTACGATTGGTCCTTGGGACATATGGGGAATAAGCCAGATTACCCAAATGTTATCAAACTACATGCTACAAAAGATGATGAAATTAAACAAAAAAACAAACGTATTTGACCTAATGTTGTAGTATCATTTTTATAAATATCGTCTAATGAATAATTTAGTATATAACCCAGATTTGATAACTCAGGTCTCTTTGGTTAGAATTTGTCGAAATAAAGGTTATTCAAAATTGAAATGTAGGCGCTAAGCCAGACTTCCTAGAGAACTACATCACCATCCAATGAGACATTATATACTGTAAGCAAATGAGTGGGAAACACAAATTAAAGGAGCAAGAGCCTAGGAGGTAATGTAGTATATAAGGACAATGATAGGCTTTGGATGGATGTGCCGTTTACCTCAACGGAATCGAGATGAGATCCCTATCTTTCTGCAGTGAAAAGTATCTGCAGACCCTAGAAACTATAGTGACAACCGAAAGCTGCGTGTTCAAGTCATTCCTAGAACGTATGAAGGCATTGCAAACTCCTTGTTATAGTTCGATCCCAAAATCTACGGGTCCAAGCATTTATCTAACCAAACGTATATTTGGGTAATATAAACTGTTGAAGTTTGTGCCATCATATGGTTATAGATCATAAGTTCCCATCCTCCAGGTCTCGCCCGACAAATATCGCTTCCTTAATGACAATCCATCATTCATTAATAGTATTCTAGTCTCTTCAAAATTTACTTGTTGTAAAAGAAGAGACTATGGCGCACTTACTTGTACTAGCTCTCAACATAAATCCCAATTCATTGCTAAATAGCTAAAAGAGCATATTTTCTTGGTATTATTCGAATAGATAGTAAGTGGCCTTGCCTCCCCCCCAGTAATCACCTAGAAACGATACCATTCGTTTTCTTTAATCAGAATTGTACCTTTTTTTAGTCGTAAGTGAAATAATTTCCTTCGTCAGAAGTAGCAATTTTCGCTACGTGAGAAGAGCATTACCAAGTTAAGGGTTTGAAGCCTTGCAAAATGTTGCCGAATCAGGTTATTCTTCTACAACAAACCTTTCACATTGTAAATCAATAAAGTCAAAAACAAAACCACCGATTTAAGTCAAGTGGAAGTAGAGGGGCAGGCGACGCGCACTAATTTGGCAACCAACTGATATCTATTTCCAGAACCTGTGTAAGAATACAACCGGGTGTTTCCTTAATTTATTTTTTATTAAATTTGATGAAATTTGACAATAAACCGAATCGAATCACTTCTTGTTTTGGTAAAGGAAAAGCAATTAAAAAATAAACTTTTTTTGTCTCAGAATTAAATCTATTGTTTGTTTGTTTCAAAAATCGCGAAATTTCTTCACTCAGTAAACTCCTTTGGATTACAAAGTAGGAATCAACAGCGTCCTCCCTCCATGCAACGCTAGACAGCACAAGAATCCTCAGTCCTTTCACTATATTAAGATCCCCTGAACATAAACAGAGTACATTCCTTTTACATTTTTAGATTTTCATTCGTACATAAACCCCAAAATTTACTGAAATCTGGTATCCAAATGATTGATTACACCACGTTATGCGAATTCGAAGATGCTTTAGCTAGAGAACCCAGCCATAACTCCTCAATAATATTGAAAAGTTTAGAGAATAGGATTGAATATAAAAGAAACGAGAACGAATTGGAGACCTTGAGCTACGTGTGCGACGAATCACCCGAGAAAACACTCTTCAATGCATTCGAACATTATGATATAGAAAAGGATGATTTCGCAACATGTATTAGATGCGGAGGCTCCTTAGCATGCAGAGCCAACTACAAAAATTGCTGTATATTAACTTCGGAACAGGGCCTTTCAGTTGGTTCAAAATTAGAGGAATCATTCTGGCTTTCATTTCTACAGAATCCCACTAGCACTGTGAATACTTTCCCTCATTGCACTGAGTTTCTTTGTTTGAAAAACTACATACCGAATCCGATTAGGTCTTTAATTTGGAATAAGCTATTTCTTTTAGATTCGCTGGAACCACCACAAAGCTCAAAACTCATATTCAAAAACTTCCAACATTCGTATAATTCAGAAATATCACAGCAGATTGCGAAAGACTTAAGTAGAACTTTTCCAAATGTCAAATTTTTTGACGATCCAAAAACCATTAAGGATTTGTCCACTATTCTAAATGTATATGCTAATTACGACTTCCAATTGGGATATTGCCAAGGTCTAATATTCTTGGTTGGTGTTTTGTATTACCACCTAAAACAAGATAACCAGTTAGTATTTTATGCATTAGTAAATGTCATGGAGACCGAGCCCGAATTGCATGACATTTTTACGGCATCTACTATGGCAGAGACTCTCAGCAAATGGTGCCATCAATTTTTGTACCTTTTGAAGGAAGCCGACTTGCAACTACACGATCATCTCGTTTACTTCGTGGAACCGCAAGTATTTCTTTATCAATGGTGGCTATCCTTCATGTCCTCACATTCGCCAGACCTTTCAATTGTTAATCGAATTATTGATTTTTGTATGTTTCAAGGCTGGAAAATGGGCATACTTAAAGTGAGTTTGGGTTTACTTGTTTGCAATAAACCAATCTTAATGGCGATGCCAAAAGGCGACGAAGAAGTAGTCTACCAGCATTTGTTGAATGAATCGAAATGGGGAAATGTCATCAATAATTTGGATTCATTTTTTGGGGAGTTGTTATTTTCTTGGGATTGCGAACGTTTGTTGCACGAGTACGAGGTATACACGGAAGGAGGTGAACCAAGTACCAAGTTGTCGTTCAGTCCAATCAAATCCTTTGTAACTAATTTGCGGTCGCTCAAGAGTGCTGGGCATTTTAAGTTTGGCGGGGATTCCAAACACTCTCCAATTTCTTCAAATGATTCCATCGATTCAATGGAATTTACAGACGTCGAGAATAACCATGATGGCAATTCTAGTATTACTTTTTCAAAATCGTCCATTCCATCGACACTTTTTGAATCCGTGAATGATTCAGAAGAGAATAGACTTAAAATGGAAAATGAGATATTGAAAGATTTATTGAAGAAAGCATATCAGTTGATTGAACCAAGCACCCACGAAGCCATTTCACTTAGAAACCAAATTCTGAAAGTTTTCTAAGTTATAAGCTTAAAACTAAATTGTGTATAGTTCTTTTTCTGACAAATTAGACGCTCTGGTAGAATCTGATCGCATTTGAATGTAAATGTTGATACAAACTTATGCATGTTTGGTACGTTTAGTTCTCAGTATATACACAAAATCCGGGTAACGTGGTATGGATGGAGTTTTTCGTGGAAGAAAGAAGAATTGGAACAATCATGGTACCGAAAATTTTTTGTTCTCAAAGGCAAAGAAGAAAACCCGAAGGTTTACACAACACAACAACCACATTTCACATACATAGAAGTATATTAGACTACTGATTAGATCTTATATACAATTTCATCGAAAAAAAACTAGTTTACACCCAAGATTGTGAAATATTAAGATTCTATCGAAATAATTATCCGTGTTATTTTTTATTCTGATAGAACCATTTTTTATCTTCATCTGTATCAAATCAGTAAAGTGGTCTCCCCTTTCTTATTTTTTGAATCGTGTCATCCTTAGCTGCAAACAGCCCCCGGGGCAATTTCCAACAACGATCAAATAGTTCACCTTCTTATAGAATCAAAGACCCAGAATTAACCAAAGTAGTAATCAACCAGTTAAGTATCTTGTTATCTACTTTATCCAAGGAAAACATCGAATCACATTTTAAACAAATTAGATTTATATTAGATAAGCAAGTGGCTAATCCAATAGTAATTGACAATTATTTTGATAAGTTAATCAATTTAGTAAGGTTCACACCGTTTGACACTACTCAAGAATTATCTCCCATTGAAAAGTTATTTTCCGAGGAATTAACTCATATTGCCAAAGACTTAAATTACTTGGAATTACTATTTTTACATTTATCCAAGTTATTTGATCAAGTTGACAACATTAATATTATAGAGTTTATTGCCAAATTCAAGTGCGATTTAATATTATCTTTTATTATTTTAATCAAGTTTAAGCCAGACAACGCTGGTCCCGTCTCCGAATATATCAAAGAGAACTCACTAAGCTTACTCACCTTTATTAAATCACGGGAATTTCCGCCAAATTACAATTGGAGTTTAGTATTGGATTACATTTTAAATACTCCATTTTTCCCATTTATTCACAAACTTTTAACACTCAGTTCTCTCAGAGCCTTTAAGTCAAACATCGAACCTATAAATAGATTTTATCAAAATATCATAAGTATGTCATTCAAGGACTTATTATTGGAAATTGGACCAGAGAGTTTGTTGCCAGAAAAGTTATTACCAAGTTTGTTTCAGATTAAGCCAAATGAAATAGACCAAGGTATTGCATTGATTTTATCCGAAATTTTAGTTCCGGGCTCGCAAGGGCTTCCACCGGGATTGTCAGGTGCCAATAGTTTACCAGAAGCCAACGCAAAGGGGGCTCAGTTGCAGCTTAGTTTTAAACAGATAGAGGCATCTGAGAAGTTCAACATTAACTGGTATGAAGTCTTTAATTATGCCCACCAGAATCTTTTTGAGGCATCGCAAAGAAATATTCAACCTTCAGTAGCTGCAATTACCCAATTTTTATCATCGTTAGATTTTAAACAAGAACCAATTGATATTTTCTTGAATTATGAATGGTGGTTTAACAAAACATTGTTATATATTTTGCATTCTCTGGATGCATCCCAGGGTGGGTATGATATAGCTTTGCTGAAAAATCTAGCGTACTGCTTTGAAGAAGACAAGAGCATCGTTTCTCCTCCGCATATCCAAGTATCAACAAGAAGAAATATTTTGAAGTTTATTAATGTTGCAAAGTTGGAAGTACAAGTAATTGCAAAGATTCAACAAGAACAGGAACAACAACAACAACAACAATTAAATGATCAAGAAGTGAAATTGAATACCTTTTTGAATCAACTTTTTGAACATGATTACCGTGTATTTCCTGAATACATTTTAGCTGCGTCATTAACTATAGTGGAACAATCTCAATTTATCATTGATCTCATTGATACATTATTTTCATTGCTAGTTGACTCAGACAGTCCCGGAAAGAACAAGGCTGTTAAAATTCTTACCGAGCAAGGATTTTTAGTCCTGAAATTAGTTGATTACTTCAAGAGCCATCACACACCAGATGCCGCAGATAAGACCATGGAAATTGCTTACAGATGTGGCGTTTATGAAGAAGTTTTGGATGAGTTTTGGAAAACTGATACAAGTTTGGCTGTGAAGCTTTTAGTTGAAGCAAGTTTGTTTGGTTATGACATTAAAACAACTCTTGATTCTAAACTAAGTGAGTCTAGTAAAGAAAAAATTTATCAAGCTATTTTGCAGGCATTGGATGAGAAAGCCCAGAAAGATTATGACAGTAATCAAGCACTGCTGTCAGGCGTGGTGTCTCAGAACATTTTAAAGATTCCCACAGTTTCTTACTTGCTTGAAAAATTGAAAACCAGCAATGGATTAATTGATGCGGAAAAGTTAAAAAACATTCAATTGCTATTATTAACTACTTATCCAAGATTGATAAATTTTGGAACAGGTCACGATGCGGCTATTCTAGCTAACGAAGCAAAATCGAGCTTTTTCGGTCCAGATGTTGAACTAGAAATGAAGTCATATTACTCCAAAATGTACAATAAAGAAGTTGAAATTAAAGATATTGTCGATATGTTAGTGAAAATGAAAGTCAGCGACGACCCACATCAGCAAGATGTCTTTGCATGTATGATCCATTCATTGCTTGACGAGTACAAATTCTTTTCTGAGTATCCGCTATCTGCCTTAGCATCTACATCTTTGTTGTTTGGTGCTCTTTTAGAGAAAGATTTAATTCAAGGCACAACATTGACTGTGGCATTGAACTTCATTTGGGAATCATGTAATCAACCGCAAGATTCGCATCTTTTTAAATTTGCTGTTCAGTCATTGTACAATTTCAAATCCAGATTACATGAATATCCAATTTATTGTAAGCATTTATTGGAATGCCGTTCATTGTCAGCACATGCAAAGATGTATCAAATAGTAAAAGATGCAGCAAATGGTATATCATGTGCTAGTGGCACAACGCATACTTCGACACCTGATGTTGGACCTAGGTATCAATCAATCGCACCAGTAGAGAGAGTAATTGGATCCGTAAAGCAAGAAGAGCCAAATGAAAGCATTAAAGATCGATTATTGTTTAGCGTGAATAACATGACAAGTGATAATTTAAGGTTACAGGAAATTAAAGAAATTTTGTCAGAACATTACTATTCGTGGTTTTCTAATTATTTAGTGGCAGACAGGGCTAAAGCCGAACCAAATAATCATGAATTGTACTCCAGGTTGGTTTCTGAATTTAATGATCCGATATATTTTGAATATATTTTGAATACGTCATTGAAAGAGGTTGAATATATCATTAGAAATTTCAAAGATTCCAGGAATGAAAGAAACCAGTTAAAGAATTTAGGTGCTTGGCTAGGTAGAATCACTCTAGCAAATGATAAGCCTTTGAGAAGAGATCAAATTGCATTGAAATTTTTGTTAGTGGAATCGTATGATTTCAAGTCTTTGTCATTAATTATTCCATTTGTTTGTAAGATTTTGGATCAAGCTCAATTCTCCAAAGTGTTCCGACCTCCAAACCCTTGGATTTTGGGAATTATGAAAGTACTTGCAGAACTCTATGAATGTGCAAATTTGACGTTGCAATTGAAATTTGAAATTGAAGTATTGTTGAATTCATTTAGTATGAAGATTAAAGAACTTGAACCAAGCACATTAATTAGAAGTCATAATCCGAACCCGATTGTATTGGCAGCCATGTTTGGTATTCATCCTGAAACAGTAAACGTCGCAAATGAGATGTCTAGGCTAAGCTTAGAAAACCCCCAAACTTTAGATAGTATTCAAGCATTTCCCAGGAGTATACCTGCACAACAGATTGAAACCAAATTTCCAATACCTGCTCAACAGGTACCTGTTGCTTCAGTTCTGGAGCAGCAAGGACCACCTCCACAACCTACGGGAGAACCAGCTTTGGATACTGGCTTTACGAACTTGATAGGTGCTTCTATATTCACACAACATGCAAACTTAAGAAGAGCGTTCCAAGCATCATTGTCTCGTGCTGTGAGAGAATGCGCTGTTCCAATTTTGAGTAGAGTATCCGAAGCAGTATTAACTACAACTGAAGCACTTATCAAGAAGGACTTCTCAACAGAAAAGGATATCCTCAAATTGAGAAATAGTTACCAGAAGTTGGCACAGCAATTATCACATAGCATGGTGCTATGCAATGGGAGAAAATTATTAGCGGAAACTATTGAAGCTACTATGTTGCAATTGTTAGGTAACACAAATGAAGTTCCAATTGTGGAATTGAATAATGCCATCCAAGCAAACGTTGGTTTGTGTGTCGATATAGTGAACAAAATCGCTACAGATAACATCGCTGAATTAATTGATGAGAAAATGAAGAAGCATATTCATAATCGTGAACAACATATCACTACGGAACCATTTGTAGATGAAGGCACTTCGGAGTTTGCATTGAGATTACCAGAGCCTTTGGGACTAAGTGTGAATGGTCTTACTCCTCAACAACTTAGAATTTATGAAAAATTTGGTGAACAGACGCCAAGAGATGTTTCGGGGATTCCAAATAACCAAGAGCTTGGTATTCAACAACAACCACAACAACAGGCTCAAGCCCCTATTATTTCACAGCAAGAAGAAGTGATTAAATCTGACCAGTTATTGATTGCATTCACGCAACATTGTGAGACGGCGATTCAACTACTCTCTGAGGTTTCTGAAAGACGGTTATCTGATTTGCAACCAAACCATCCAATAATGTCCGCATTGACCCAGGCATTGACTATTGCGCAAGCAAATACTTTGAAGTTTCCGGAATTGTTGTTGAAAGCGGCACAATACGCGGTCAATTGTTTGTTTACCCAAGCGCATGAGAACCCAATGAGCAATGAGATTTATGTCGTTATTTTGGATAAGTTGTGCGAATATTCACCATCCACTGCCAAAGATGTTACTTGGTGGCTAGTCCATTCATCAGATCAGCGCAAATTCAACACTCCTGTGATTTTCTCGTTGCTAAAGGTTCAATTGGTCCAGCCCACCAAGTTAGACACTACTATCGGTAAATTGATTAAAGAATCCAACAATCCAGTAGTTGTCAAGTTTGCATCCACGTTACTTTATAACATTTTCTCATGTGACGAAATTCGCCCAATTGCATTAAGATCTGAATTTGGCTACACTTTAGATTCTTTATCGAGATACCAAGATGAGTCAGATGAAGAACATAAACAGGCAATGCAAGCTCGAAATAGGTTATTTGAAGTTTTGGAAACCGATAAGCCTGCTTCGGAGCAATTATATATGCAGTTGGGGTACGTTTTCACCGAATGGATAAAGTTGTTATCTCACGGAGATGAAAATTCCAGTGAATTACAGGAGGAATTTATAAGGGCATTGGCTGAATCAGATATTTTAACCAAACAAGAATATATCCAAGCATTTTTCAAAGCAGCAATTCAGATCTCAGTAGCCGCTTTTGGGACAGAGCATGAGCTTCGTAGCAAAACACAACATGAAACATATCTTGCAGTTGACGCTTTGGGGAAATTGATTGCCAAAATTATCCTAAGTATCGATGACGTGGGTCAAGCAATTGATTATTTGAAGAAGATGATGTCCATTATTTTATTGAATTTGATAAACGATCATGAAACCGAAGGAGCAAATTGGACCGAGAGAGCATATTTCCGATTCTTTTCATCTCTTTTAGCGGCTTGGAACGATGCATCTTCCGTGGATGAACAACTGACTTGGAAATATAATGTCCACTTTTATCATTACTTGGGTGATGTTTTCAACTCATTGCAGCCTGTCGTATTACCTGGTTTTACCTTCGCTTGGGTTTCATTAATTGCGCACAGAATGTTTTTACCAAGATTACTCGAATTAGAGAATAAGGCTGGGTATGCTACAGTGGTGAAATTGTTGAGTTCTGCTTTGAAATTTCAACAAGTTTATTCTAAAGATACCAGCCATGATGATATTAATGTGGTATTCAAGGCCATCAACAGAATATTTATTGGTATCTTGCATGATTATCCAGAATTTTTTGTGGAGTGCCATTATCAATTGGTTACTGCTATTCCAAGAGGATGCATTCAATTAAGAAACATAGTTTTATCAGCATCGCCTGCAAACATTGTTGCTCCAGATCCATTTACGCAGGGTCTCAAAGTTGAACGGTTACCAGAAATCAATGACTCTCCGGTTGTTCATTTCCAACCAATTGAAGATTTGTTTAAAGTAGGATTAAAGAAACCAGTGGAGAATTTCTTGAGAGTTCCAGCAGCTGTATTATTGAGGACAATTTATTCCGGGTTTAGGTTGAGTCAACCTAAAGTTGTTAATGATTTTGGATTTTCCGAGACCATTCATTATAACGTGAAGTTAATCAATGCTTTGGTATTGCATGTTGGAATTTCTGCTGTTACCGAGAGAGCTCCAAATAATCGTGGATTCAATACTAAGACTTCCCAAGTGGCATTATTGGTAGATTTGATGAACCATGGTTCGCTGGAATTTAAGTTCCATTTGATAAATGCCATTGCAAATCAATTGAGGTATCCAAATAGTCATACCCATTGGTTCATTGGAATAATTTTGCATTTCTTTAGTTCCAATTCCATTTGGGGTAGTCCAGATGTTAAATTAACGGTTCAGGAAATGATAACTCGTGTATTATTAGAAAGAAGAATAGTTAGCAAACCACATCCATGGGGGTTGACCATTGTGTTTACTGAATTGGTCAAGAATGGGGATTATGGGTTCTTTGAATTACCGTTTGTTAAGAGTTCAGCAGAGGAGATAAAGAATATATTTGATGCGTTGGCAGTTAATGTCAAAGGAACAACTTAGTCATATGATACACATATGGTATTGTGAGGTTTTATATAAATTATAAATTATGAGTATTATGTAATGATAATAAATTTTGTAATTACTGTTTTTGTTTGTGAGTCTAAGAATTCTGACCAACACATTTTTTTCTTCGTATCTGAAGAATTTAAGTTGAAATGAACTTTACAATTAGACCTACCTACTAAAGACATTCAATTAGAACCAAAGAAAACGCATATATCGTACAACCGGTATTATCAACGTTATTATTTGCTCAAAAGATTAGATAGGATATTCCCAGGGAAGAGAGAAGCTGAATAATGTCCCGTGTCAAACGAATTGCCAAAGAATTGGAGGAGTGTCGTCAAGATACTCAATCTGGAGTTACTTTAAAATTGAACAACGAAAATGATTTAACTCATTTGACTGGATATTTTAAAGGTCCTCCTGGTACCCCTTATGAAGGAGGGATGTTTCAAGTGAATATTGATATTCCCAACGAATATCCATTTAAACCCCCTCAAATGAAATTTTCAACGAAGATTTATCACCCTAATATATCTTCAGTCACTGGCGCTATTTGTCTAGATATATTGAAAGATGCATGGACCCCGATTTTAACATTAAAATCTTCATTAATTTCATTGCAATCTTTGTTGCAATCCCCGGAGCCGAATGACCCTCAAGATGCAGAAGTTGCGAAACATTATTTAACTAACAAGACTGGATTTGAAGAAACAGCCGCATATTGGACAAAGCTTTATGCAACCGATGGAGAAAGTGGCAATGTTGCTTTGAGTGATTCTGCGATGTACGGAATTGATGATGAGATTGTTACTCAATTTGAGAATATGGGATTCCCAAGAGCCAAGACCATTGAAGTTTTGAGAAGAATGGGTATTAAAAGTTTCAATGGTGTTTCCAATAAAGGAGATTTGGAGAATAAAATCTTAGAAGAGTTGTTGAGAGAATGCCAATAAGAAAGCGTGATACACTTTTGAAGTATAATTATATGTATATAATAATCATAGTAAAAAAATGTTGTCACATTTTATTCAAATAGCCGCGTAGTTAGAGATGTAAATTAAATGATATACACATGCTATTTACCTTCCCCCCAAGAAATCGCAACAACATTTATGGGTGATTGGAAAAGTGGGAACGGAAAAAAAGTTTTTCTGTTGAAAAAATTGGAAACATCACAAAGTGACAAAGCTAACCAGTCCAAAGATTCCAGAAAGGCAACAAGAATCTTGTTTAACCCGTTAAGACTGAATATTTAATAAGTACTAGTATCAGGAAAATATTTTCACCTATAGCGCTTGATTTTTTAATAGATTTTTGACATTTGTATCCTACTTCCATTTTTATTGTCAACCAGGTTTGATTCATTCCGTATAATTATTTAAAGAAAAATGACCACCACTTCTCCTTCTCCAGCAAAACAACAACAAAAGGCATTCCAACAAGATTCTTCCCCATTACTAACTGAGGATCGTGTGAATACTGTTGGTTGGTTTTTTATTCAATCATACTATGACTTTTTTGTTAACGCCCTCGATAATATTCACAAGATTTATCATCCGCACGCATCAGTAGCTCATGATGCATTCCCATCAGAAAAAGGTAGTCAAACGGTTCAGAAGGCAAAGGGTGTTGAAGCAATCAAAGCTCGCTATAGTTCTGACCCAAGCTTGAAGAGAACTAACAGAATTGTAATTACCAATGCTAGTTTCCAACCAAGTTTGAACAAGAATATTTTGATTGTTGCGTTTGGTGAATGGTCCCAAGGTGATTCATCGTACCATCAATTCACCCAAACTTTCCTTTTGACCCCAGGTGCCAAGGAAAATACCTTTGATGTCGCCAATGATATCTTGAAGTTTGTTGATTCCAATGGATTTCAACAACAAATTGGATCTGAGCCCGTGGCATCACCAACCCCAGAATCTTCGATTGTTACGACAGTCGTTTGTGCCGAAAATAAAGTACCCAATTTTGCAGAGTTGGCTTCCACTGAAGCTGCGTTACCCGTAGCACCTCATATTAGTCCAGAGACTACATCTGCACTGACTATTGTCGAAATCACAACTTCCGTTGACGAAAACCCACAAAAACCCGTCACCAAAGTGGCTAAGATTGATGTTCGAGACGAGGACGATGGGGAAAAGGTTGATTCAGAAGTTAAGGCCGAAGAAGAAATTAAAGATGACGTGATGCCTGAAGGCAAACAAGAGCCCATTGAAACAGAACAGAGGCAAGAACAAAAAGACAAGGAAAAACCGAAGGACAGTGAAGAACCTGTAAAAGAGAAATTGCCCACTCCTTCTCAACCAATGTCTTGGGCCGATTTAGCCTCCCAGGCAACTCACACCACAAAACCAAGGGTGTCTCCACCAGTCGCTAAATCAAACTCAGTCAAAAAAGTAAATGTCGTCACCCCAATTGTTCCATCCAGTGGAACCAATGGAAAATACAAGAAAGAAGATTGGTTCCCTATATATATCCGTGGAATTAGGCAGCTTGATGAAAAGAATTTGAGAGAACACTTATCAAAGAACTTCGGTGAAATTAAGTTTTTCAGAGTGAATCATAATATTGCTCTATGTGATTTCTTCTCTGAAGAGGCTCAGAAGAAGGCACTAGAAGCTAAAGAAACCAGTCTTGATGGAGTTACATTTCAATTAGAAGCCAGAGAATCCAAGACCGGAAACAATTATCATAATCCGGCGGGAAAGAAGTTCCAAGGGAAAGAATTCCGCAAAGATATTACTGACATAAAACGTAATCGTCCAGATAACAAGAAAACAAATGGTGCTAAAAAATTAAAGCATGAAAGTAAATAGGGTATATAGAGATTTCCGTTAAATATTGGATACATTTCAAGAAAATTCTCTTGCCTATTTTCTAAAGAGCGTAAAGCGTTAAATAGTTGAACACCATTTTCAACATTTCACACTGATTATTCCTGCATATTGTTTTGATATGAGTGCATGAAACCAATTTTTCAGATACCACCTGAAAATGAGTGTTTCTATCGAATGCCACCATTATAATACTGACATACGATTGTTCATATACCTCCTTTCCATTCATCGACCACATTATGGATTTTATACGCAGAAGAAGAAAGTCACCTGGTAGCAATGGCGACTATGACGATAGTGATGAGATTGTAGCTGAATCAAATATTCATAAGTCCAGGAAACCACCCAACACAGCCTTCCGGCAACAACGACTTAAGGCCTGGCAGCCTATCCTAACACCAAAATCGGTTATTCCATTGTTGATCTTACTCGCAGTAATCTTTACTCCTTTAGGAATAGCAATAATGTACACCACATATAACGTCCAAGAACTAAGTGTGGACTATTCTAATTGTCATTTAGCCAGCGGTGAATTCCAAAGTATTCCCTCATCAAATACGGGATATCATTTCAAAAATACAAATGTTAATCCTGATTTTAAGTGGAAGATAAATAATGAAACTATAGATAATGAAGTCATTCAAACTTGTGTGATTCAATTTAACTTACCAAGAGACTTACAACCACCTTTATTCCTATACTATAAATTGACCAATTTTTTCCAGAACCATCGTAAATATGTTGATTCTTACGATTTAGAGCAATTATCTGGTGAGGATGTCAAAGACGTTACCGATACTTGTGAACCACTCAAACATAGACATATTAATGGCACTGACAAATTAATTTATCCTTGTGGATTAATTGCAAACTCATATTTCAACGATTCCATATCCTCACCAGTTCTTTTGAACACAAAGAGTGGTCAAGATAATCAAACTTATGTATTTAGTGAGAAAGACATATCGTGGCCATCTGACCGTCAGCATAAATTTAAAATGACAAGGTATAATCCTGATGAAATTGCTCCGCCCCCAAATTGGGATAAAATGTTTCCCGATGGCTATACTAAAGATAATTTACCAAATATACAAGAATGGGAACATTTGCAAAATTGGATGAGGACTGCTGCTTTACCCTCGTTCTTCAAATTGTATGGAAAAAATACTACCGACGTTATGTCGTCAGGAACCTATCAGCTATCAATAGTATTAAATTATCCGGTTAGTATATTTGGAGGAACCAAAAGTGTTGTGATAACTACCAATACTATATTTGGTGGCAGAAACATGGGTTTAGGAATAATTTATATAATTATAGCGATTGTCTGCTTAGTCTTAGGTATCGGATTTTTGTTGCAGTATTTAATTAAGCCGAGAAAGATCGGAGAGCATGATTATTTACAAGATTCAAATAATATTGGCGGTAGTGAATCTGCTAACTTCAGAGACCAGCTTTGATTTGCGATATTTCAGATGTTATATATGGAAACATAGTATTAACTTTGTTGCCAATAGGCAATTTTTAATAGCTAAATATACCACAATTAATTATACTGTACAGTATTAACTTTTTGTTGCAGACACGTCCATTCCTTTTTTTTTATCAGAAAGAAATTTTCTCTCAACAATTATAGTCCTGGCTGGTCTTATAACGACGTACCCACAATCAAGTACTGATTGGAACAAGACATATTGAAACCAATAGGTTATCGACTGTACTATTAATAACAACCACGCTCTATTAAGAAACACTTCATCAAAGGTGGGGAAAGAGAGAACAATTATTTGTATTATTAGAAATCTCAAAAGGGAATTGTACTTCGCTAAAATCTCAATAACTAGAGATGAATGTTAATCCGCACCTCCAATACTTACAGCTGCATCAGTTACAGCAACAGGGTCAACAGCAACTTAACCCTAGCAGTCAATCTCCCCAAGTGTCGCTGTTACAGTTGCAGCAACACCAACTTCAAAGGCAACAGTTGCTCAATCAACATTTACAACAGCAACAGCAACAATTGGGTACACCAAGTGCACAACAAGTTACCAGTAATATGCTACTTGCCGCTTTGAATGGAGGAGCTGCAAGCTCAGTTGGTGGCGCCAATTCACAAGTTAATGGTGGTGTCCTTTCTGCAACGATAAATTCTTCATCGATTAACCCTGCATTACAAGTCCAATTACAACAACTTCAACAACAGCAGCAGCAGCAGCAGCAGCAACAGCAACAGCAACAGCAACAGCAACAGCAACAGCAGCAACAACAACAACAACAGCAACAACAGCAATCTCTTCAATTCCAGTTGCTGTCACAGCAAGCGCAACATCTTCAGGACCAACCTGGCGTCATACAACCGCAGCAACAACAGCTGCAACCCGTTCCAATAATTAAAGAAGTGTGGGGGCAAAATTTGGAACTTGAATTTCAATCGTTAAGGACTTTTATCAATGATAAAACTTCAAAGATATTCATAGCGATTCACCAAGAAATACCAGGAATTGTAGCCAGACCTGTCGGCACATTCAAATCTTCGTCGGATTATCATTTTCAAACCTTAAGATCAAATTCCGATCTACTTAATTTAATACAATTGAGTTTTTGTGTTACAAAGTACAAGGATAATGAAATTAGTAATAGTGCGATTTGGCAGTTTAACTTCTTATATGATTTAACCAAAGAGATGTATAATGAGGAGCATTTAGCCATGCTTGCCCAAACTTCACAAATTAACTTTCAAATGCATATGACACAGGGGATTTCACACTTCAGTTTTGCTGAATTGATGATTGAAAGTGGTTTACTTTTAGATGCACAGATTAATTGGATATCGTATCATGCAGGGTATGATTTGGGTTTCTTCGTCAGCTTATTGATTAATGACAGCTTACCAGTTGATGAAAAGGATTTCCATTGGTGGTGTACTAAGTATTTCCCCAACTTTTATGACCTAAAGTACATGGGCAACCAATTACTAAATAAGCCTGGGGTTGAAGAAAGCAATAAGTCATCGACTAACAATAAACCATCAATTGAATACTTGGCTGAAGAGTTGCACCTATTACCAATCTCTCCTATTATTCGCCAGCATTTTGCAATGGCATCTCATTTTTCTGGACATCAACAACAATTGACTTCAACTTTGCATGCATATTTATCAATGGAATGCTTCAAAGAACTTTTAAGGCAGTCCTCATTTGAGCTTTCTATTTTGGAACGATTCAAAGGATTTATTTGGGGATTAGGTAGTTTGGTTGGAGATGGAAATTCAAATTCAGAAGATATTCGCCAAAATGGAGGAATTCCAGCCCCTCCCACCCCAGCAACCACGAAGAGTGGCCTAGTACATTTTGGAAGAAATGTATAAACTTGATGTTCTAACGTATGTGAAATGAGAATTGCTTCATATTTTTGGTAAACGTATAAAGTTCAAAGAATCTCTTCGTTTTCACCCTGTACGTACTACCTATAATGTACATTAACTTTAATTGATTCGCCATTAACCTATAATTTGTTATCTATAAAATTACACTTAGAGAATTAAAAAAAACCTATTCAGAATTGTCATTGGAATCACCTTCAATTTTTGTGGGCTTTCTGATTTTTTCTTTCCTATCCTCCCTTTGTTCTTCTCTCTCACTACGTTTTCTCTTGTACCCGGCTTTCTTGTCTTGTCCAGTTCTGTCTTCCTCATCCTTGGGAGGTGGAACAAACCAAGGGATCTTACCACGATTGAAGTCATTCAATATTTGTTTGGCAACACCACTTTCATCCGGTTCACCACCTTTGATTAATCTTCCTTGCTTTCTTGCGATCAATTCAATAAATTCGATACTTGCCTGCTCCAATAGGGAAGGGTCATCCTCAAATTTGCTCCAACCCTTGATTTCATAAGTACGCTCAAGATGTTTTCTTTCACATTTTTGTAACATTGTAGGTATGTATTGTTCAGGGTGAGATACATGCTCCACTCTGACCACACCTCTAAACAAAATATCCGATTCAGTATCTTTAGCAGAGGGGGGAACTATACCAGGGCAATCAATTAAAAAAATACGTTTCATCAAAGTAATATACTGCCACACTTTGGTTTCCCCGGGGATTGGAGCAACTTGACATACTTTCTTGCTACGCAATGTGTTAATAATTGAAGATTTACCTGTATTTGGATACCCAATGAACCCTACCGATATTTGTTTACGATCTGAATGTAACGATGAAAATTGACGCAATAATTGAATCAAAGAACCCTTCCCGAAAGAGTTTGTAATGGACGCATGGAACGCTAAAGTTGGAAATGACTTGGATAAGTGCTTTACCCAGGCAGCCTATAAAGAAAATTGTTAATAAAATCAATTCGAAAGTTGATGGCAGTGGTGGAAAATCAAGGTAGTTTGGATATACTTCTAGATTCAGGGCTCAATGTTAAAAGAATGTCGGTTTCTATACTACGAAAGAAATCATGAATAAAGAACAAACGCCTTTAGATCAATTTCAACTCAAAAAGATTCCGAGACTTCTCTAGGAGCGGAACAGATAAAAACTATCTGCTCCTAGGCGTGAACTAAATCAATAGCCAGAACGGCTATTGATCCAAGAAGGAGAATTCCTCCTTGGGAACACAGGGCGAGAAGTATTGTTCTCCCAAAGACGTAACAGGCGATTAGGTGGATAGACGTATCCTTCGAAGAGGAACAGCAAAATCACCCTGACTAAATGCTTTGGTATTTAGATGTATCAAACACTTGGATCTTCCACAAACCAATTAAACTGGTAAAAAAAATACATACCGCCACCCATGTTGGAACCAAATCACATTTGTTCAACACATAAATCAAATGCTTATGTGCACATTCATCCTTTATATATTTCTCGACCGACTCACACCTTGTGCCTAATGGGTCCCTTGCATCAAGCACGTGTATCACAACATCAGAAGAGTCAATAACCTTATATAATTCATTCCAAATACGTTTGGACTGACCTTTATGGAAAATAGCTTCCTTAGCTTCTTGTGTAAAATCATCTTTATCTAAAATAGAACCACCCATTAAACCTAGTGTAGAGTTTAATTCTTCATTCTCTTGGTATGCCACGGAGTCGGCCTCTGCTGAATTAGCTAATTCTTCCAAACTGGATGTAGCAATTCTTGGTTTCTTCCTTTGTTGTTTTGGACCAAACGTCAGAGCGAACGATTCTGTTTCGACAATCTTGGCGGTGGGAGATTCGGTTTGATCCTTTTCTTCTAAGAGCGACATTGGTAATTTATTTCTTCTAAGTAAGACTTGGTATGTATCATTCTTTTTTTCCCCCATAGCTTCTCTAAAATGAGTCAAGGAATCTTGAGCAATAACCCTTGTGTTACCAAACCATTTTCTATTTGGATCAACTCTTGCAATAGGGGCATCTGTGCTTTGCAAAGCTGCTGCTTTTATTATTTCACCTTTAGCATTTCTGATTGCTCTACCCTGTTTATACATATTCAAATGTTTAACTTTTTTGGCGTCTCTATAAAAGTTTTCACCTTTAACTCGAAGGTTACCGTCACGTACGTCATTTTCTCTTATTCTTCTTTGCTTTTCCTTCTTTTGAGTACCCATTCTTATCTAATGTTGTTTATATATATGTATATGATATGATCTATTAAAAATGTTTGTGAAGGGAAAGAAAAGAAGGAAACAGAAAAGTAATAAAAGAAAAAAAAATTTTATATCAAGGTTTTGGATGATCTTTCGTTTTCAGCTCATCTCGTTTTTTTTTTCACTAGCTTCTTTCATGAGTTTTACAGCTTTTAAAATTGAGAAGCAAGTCGCTGCGGATTTATTACAGGTTAACTGATGACCGAAAATCTCTTTATTTCCTGTTCTCTCCGGTTGCCAACCCCCCACCCAAAATTACCTAGTTGGAGGAATTGGATACAAGTTTTTCAGAGAAATCCCTACTCCAGCTTGAGGGCTAACAAAATAGAACGAAATTTTCTCCCTCCCTCTATATTTGAACGGATCTAGATAACTATTCCCATTCCCTAGACTTCTGTACAGTGGCCCAAAGGCCACCGAATGCAGCCCTTATAACTTGTTAAAGTACAAAACCAACACTTGATATATTTACACACTTCATTAATTCTTGAATAGTCACCAGATCCTCCCAAGGATAAACCGGTCTGCTGCTTTAAACCCTGGAGCTTCGGTTTCCTATATATGTAGTTTCGTTAAAGCTCCCGAACAGCCCTGCACATTCACTAGACAAGCTATTGAAATCCTAGATACCCAATATTGAGAATTGGAAAGTTTCAACTATATCGAACCTTTATAATCATTCTTCTCTTAGATTCACTCGTTAACGAGAGAAATCTTGTAGATACGGATTTATCACAAAGGTGATAAATTAATTTGAACTTAGGGTAAAATGACGATTGTCTAAAAATGGCAAACTTACCCTGCTTGATTCCTGACTGGCTGCGAAAAATCACTATGGAAAAAATAATAGATAGTGCAGGATTTTACCCTGTCAATACTGGAGAATTGCGAATTTTTCTTGTAATCATACTTTATTTTGTTTATTATACTTATTACTTATTAAAGCTATGATTCATTGTTGAGGAACTGATTTATTATCTTCGTCTTGGCCACTACGGAGAGCAAAATATTCATTTGGGGTTCACTAATGACCTCTCACCCAGGGGATTAGTGAGTGAGGAGTTCTTCAGAGAGAAAGGCAACGATAAACTTACTATCATATTATCGGTTTCAATACATAACATTACACATTCCGACAAGTATCTTTACAATTTGTAAGGTTTTATTGAATATACGTGATTGCTGTTCTTAAGTAGTCATCTATTTCCATTTCCTACGCGAGCATTCATATTCTGGACCATTTCTCAAGAGCTTTAATCATGAATCGTGACACTATGCCAAAATTGTGTTAATGAACTCTTTTCTTCTTCAAACAAAAATCCTCTCTTATAATAATGTTCAATTATTAACCTTGTTGTTTGGTTACTACTCGCCATCCGTATGCAAACCGAAATTCTCCATTCGAATTTTGGTTTGGGTTTGAACATTTTATGCTCATAATGTTGGTTATATCCTAATATAGTATCCAACCGCCAATCGCAAAAGGTTCATATCAATAAAAGAAAGATTACCATTAACCCCAAGTGACTGACTGGAAGATAATGAATTATAATCTACACTCATTGTGAGTCCAGACTCATATATAAATAATCATGCTATACTTGTTAATACTGGTGGTGGGGAATACCCCATATACTTGGGAGTAATCATACTATAGAAAGGGTGCGTTTAATTTAAGAGCATGTTAGGTATCAGACGGACGCCAGTGCTAATAAAAATTTGTAGCTTTTCTATGTCTTCAAAGCTCGTTCTGTTATGCAATATACCAAACTCCTTACTACACAATCCAATCGACACTAATCTGTTTTCTACGACTGAATTGTTTATCATCGCACTCCCAGACTTGATACAATGTGCCCACCAATTGTAGAGGGACTGTCTTCTAATACAAGCGTTTTCCGTCAGATTTCATGGAATTTCTTTTGTATAGAGTAAACTTCGCGTAGAAGGATTTATTGAAGTTGCAACATTTGCAACATAAATTTTGAACATTTAAGCTATAATGCTAAGTTATGTGACAATTGCGACACGCAATATATATGTCGCTTTGGTGAAAATAAGTTTCGGTTTTTCTATTAGGTGTTTTAAATATCCCAAGTTAATAGGTGAATTTGTTACACAATATGAGTTGTAAACAAGGATTTTATTGACATTTTTTAGCCGGGACTTCTATATTTAAGATATGGATTCCTGGCATTTTTATAGTAATTTGTTTGTTTTAGAATTATGAGTATGATGAGTGAATTTTGTATCTAAGAGTTATAAACCACATTTTAACTACGAGCAAATGTCGTAAGTCGTAAGTCTAGCCATTGAATTGGTTGGACTCTTCGTAGTGAATCAGGCGTTTCTATATCATTTACATTGAGATTACATTTACCCTATATCAGCACCATTGCCATTATACCACTGAAAGCGTTGATTAAGATTTTTCTTTTCCTTCGCGGCCTACTAACGCTAACCATGAAAACGTGTGACCGGGTCTGCGGAGAAAATGTCTCTCGTCATTTCGAAGCCTGCATTTGGCGTCGAGGCTGTATCGATTTTTACTGACAATCTTATGCCCTATAGTTTACTGTAAATGAGGGAATCCCTAATGGAATGAAACAAGCCTGCAAAAAGTAATCTGTACTCTAACCTGTTGTACAAAAGCAATCTTTTTTGTTTGGCGACAGCAATCGTTTCTCATTCATCATTTCTCATTCACATTTACCAAGATTGCCAGATCACGCAAGCCCTGTGGCGCAGCCGTTCTGTTCTTTAACTTGAATTACAACATTATGGGTCAAGTCTATCTACAAGACTCTGCTTATATCGTATATGACCTGTCCTTCCGATTAATTACCCGAATGTGGTATGATGCTGTTCCGAGCAAATTAGTCCATTGACTGCAGACAAGCTAGCCGTTATTCCTGGATCGGTTGACCTCACATTAATATTACTGCCCTGATAAGGTAAACATCCACAACTTATTACTACTCATTTCACTTATTTTGTTTCATGAATGCTTGCATTCGATGAATCAGTTTTTTCTATAAGAATAGTAATGTATAAGATTTATCCTTAAAGATACAAGAAAAAATAAAAGTGAAAAAAAAATCCCACTTGTCCTTCCTAATAGTCCATAACATTTTATAGTTTACTGAGTGACAAAGAAAACCGAACACTGTGTAATCAACCTTGAAATTCTTTATCTCACCGAATGAATAATGATGACCAAGGATAACTATTCAATTAGCGATAAGAACAAGGATGATTCCGAATTCTTAAATGGTTTGACTCCAACTCAAGAGCATTTTTTGAAAAAATACTTACTTGAAAATAGGTTGATTGAGGAGTTGCACACCTTTGCAGACCCTTTAGCATGTCAATTACTAGGGGAGCCATTCAAGTCATCTTTACCAAATAATGGCTTAAGTGAGTTGCCGTTGTTGTCGTTCTTTTTTCAAAATTTTCTTGTTAGTTTCCCATTTATCACCAATAATTCTGAAGAGGATCAAATTAGATTTTGGCAAGGCACTTTACAACCATTCATTGAAAGTCTTAATCTGAAACCATTAAGTAATTCAGAGGAGAGACAAGAGAACATAACGAAGAGGAGACAGATTAACAAGAAATTTCTTTCGTTGTTGTTGCTATTCTTTAACTCGACATTGATAACAAACCAGGAGCTCACCTACCTAAGTGAAAGTCATTATAGACCATCCGATACCGGGAAATTGGATAAGTTTACGAATAGGTTACAAGATTGTAGTTGGAGATACAGTTTACATGATTATTCGTCAATGAGGTTTGAAAATGATATAAGCATAAACGTAATTGCTGTGAGAATCATAAAAGAAAAGTTGCCGACAACGTCAAACTCACCTTGGACAAGGTATTTATTCAATTCCAAAGATGCGACACCAAGACATCACTATGAGTTTGTAATACAGGTAGTTACACGTGAAGACGATAATGGGTTATACAGTTATAAATCACATTTTATCCCCCGTCATTATAGAGAATTTAAGAAGCTTGATCTATCGCTTAAGAAAGCTTTCCCGGGGATAATGGCAGGAGAGGTTTCAAATATACCTCATAAGGACAAAAATGATTTGGGCTATAGTGCTAGCACCAGTAGTGATTCTATTGATTCAACATTTGAGGATGAAGACGAGCGGAATGGTCTACTTACTCGTGAGAAATTAAGGGTAGCATTGAGAGGGTTCTTAAGATCGGTAACAAAAGTTGCACCTCTTGCACATTGCTCTGTTGTCCGAGATTTTCTTCTGGATAAGCAGTTGGTCTTTAGCGAGCTAACATCTGAAGATTTGAAAGATTATAATCAGAGAATGGATCATGAAGAAACTATGCTCAAAACAAGATATGCATTTCAACAGGAAACAACCAAAGCTATGGCTCAATTTACAAAAGATTTTGAAACCTTTAAGAAGAACCTTATAATGAATCCTAATATGATCTCAGAATTATTCCAAGAAATCGGGACTACTTCAGATATAAATAAATTGTCACCTCTTTTCAGAACATTTAGTGAATGGTGCAAATTGGAAATCGCAGCAACCTTGTATGAAACATTTTTGTCTCAGGATAATTCCAATGAATGGTTTAACAAATGTAAAAAGTTCCACAGATTATTTCCTTACACTCTTGTCTATGGGATTCTTAGGTTTACCAACCCCGTAAAGATTGTCTCAAAAGTTATCGACTTATTGTTGATTAACATCCCCCTGTTCCTGTGGCCGTCTTGGGGAGAACTGGCCCAGGAAGAGAAGACAAATGGGACAAAAAAACCTGGCGCCCGAAACCTTTTGTCTTTAATTTTTATTATGCTTTTAGGTGAAGACTTGAACACATACGAAAAGGAACTTAAAAATCTAAGACACGAAAAGTTAGGTCCGGGGTATAGTAATTTCTTGAAAAGGCTTGAAAACTACACAAATTTGACTTACATGGAAATAAACTTAATTAAAGATGAAGCATTGGACAAATCCGAGGATTTGCTTTTAACTATTCTATCCACACGATTGGTGGAGCCAATTCTCGAAAAGGAAGAAGAACTTATCTTGAAAGAAATATTCAATTCGTATCAAAAATACCTCAACATCGATCAAAGTAAAGATTTGAAATCCGCTGAACTTTACTTGAATCTAAAGCAATATTGGCAGATCTTAGTTCGAAAGAAGGACAAAGATTTAATGAAACAACTATGGGAGGAACCTGAACTTACTAATTTGATCAAGGAATTTCTCACAATATTCTACCAACCGTTAATGAAATTATTTGCGAAAAGCGACGTTCATGTCGTATTTAAAGCGTTTCAAAAGTTTGGAGATGACTTGGTAACCACTTTGAGCAAAATCAATAATGAAGAAATATACTATTTAAATTCAATGGAAATATATACCAAACTAAAGCTGTTGCTAGACAACCACGAAAAGATCATCTGGGAATTCGTACATACCATATATGTCAAGGATGAGCAACATTTGTTTATGAATTTAATTAGTTGGATTGAAAAGTTTTTGGCAATGATTAGATTGAAATTTGTTGATGAGAAGGTAGTTACCATGAAGATCTCTACTGCGGGACTAGAAATAAATCATGAATTGGCTATTTGCCAGTTGAATGCTAGAGTGGCACAAGTGGTTGAGCGAAGACGACTTTTCAAAGAATATTTAATGGCAAGAACTTCTAATGTTACAACAGCAGAAGATCTACTTGCTCAAGAATGGGATAATATTAATGAACAAGCACTTGGAAATGGGAGAAGTGATGATTTCGGTCTTCACCAAGAGGACTTGGAAGAGTTCAATAATTTGAATTGTGAAGGAGAATTGGAGACTAAATCGAAGCAAACGGATTTAGAAAAGGAGTTGTCAAGAAAGCTACGGGAGCTTGAAGCCTTAAATAGAAATGTTGGAACTAGCGAATTAGACAAACTAGATCCCTCGGTAAAGAAAGAATTGACGAATGTTCTAAGTAGAATCCATATAGGCTAGAACTATTAGCTAAACTTAGAAATCAAATTAAATTGAACATGTTTTTCACGCGCTGCTTTTCCGTAGAATGAAGTCATTGCGCAAACGAAAAAGAGAGAATTGAAAACCAGATGCGCCCTTCGTCGAATTTTGAGTTGATACGGATGGGAAAGGCTACAATAAACAATTATAAGAGCAGATATCCAGGCACCATATCCAAACATGCAAACATACACAGTTGGGACAACTACGCGTGATTTGCCACCATCACTGACCTAACCTTACCGATGGTAACTCAATTCACCAAAGAGCACGATATTTTATGTAGTATAAATCGTAGATGAACCTCTTTTCTGATGTTATTGGCCCCCATGAGTTTGAACTAACAGGCAAAATTTCCGTTTGCTCCAAAAAAAAAAAAAACTAATTGGACGAGACAGGAATCGAACCAGTGACCTTTTGCTTGCAAGGCAAACGCGCTACCAACTACGCCACACGCCCCAATTGTTTAATTTTCTGGAACAGAAGACCTTCAGGTGATAAGAATATTTGGTAATCACGTGACAATAAATATTTTTCCTGAAATACCATCAAAATTATTATTTACCGAACCATTATATAAAATTTTTAATTCTGAACAACTTTAGATCGTATTGATTTTTAAATCAATTTTAGATCAGG
Source organism: Hemisphaericaspora xylofermentans (assembly GCA_002105455.1). Lineage (NCBI taxonomy): Eukaryota > Fungi > Ascomycota > Pichiomycetes > Serinales > Debaryomycetaceae > Hemisphaericaspora > Hemisphaericaspora xylofermentans. Next base: position 176,832 of record NDXA01000009.1, on the reverse strand, counting down.
TTTTTCTATTTAGTTTTGTAACTTGTACTGATTGCCAGTTTGAAAAATTGGGTACGTTACTTTAAAGCTACAAACAACATACGCTACTAGCTTAACCAATCGTTTAATTAATTTTTTAACTAACAGGGTTTTTCAAATTTTCCCTCTTACCTACTGATTGGCAGTATTTTATTTCTGTATGTAAAGCATGTATAAGAGATCTAATAAATGGTGAAGTCCGTAAAAAAAAAAAAAAAGAAAATGTGGTGTGTTATTTCCTTTCCTCCCAAAAAAGAAAGAAACACTAGAAATTTAACAATTTAATTTAAGAATATTAAAACTACATTGAAGAAAAAAAAAAAAGAATTCAATCAATCAACAATCAATCAAACAAATTAAACAATAAACAAATTTAAAGAGAAATTTAAAACTCTAAACTTTACAACCAAAAAAAAAAAAATTTAACGAATAAATTCTTAGACGTAATAACACAATATATTAAAAAAAAAAAAATGGCAAAAAAAAAGAAAAGTTTTTTATCAATGCCAGAGAAAAAAAGAAATTTTCTTACAATGTATTCATTTTTCCATTTTCCATCTTCCATCTTCATCCAATATTCACCATACAAAAGCATTTAGTGCCATAGGAACATTTTTACAATCAACCGTTGATTACATTGGTTGGGTTTACCTCTCTAATCAAGTAAAAAATCGAACGAAGTATTCTTCACGGGAAATGTTATTTCTGTTTCTCATGTAACTCCATAGTAAATGCTTTACGGAATGTACGCGCCCCATCACTATAATACCGTTTAGAAAACCTAGCGGTACTTTTGTCCTTTCTTCCATTGATGGTCACACTTGATTCTAAAACACAATTCGAAGCAATTTTATTTCTTCGTCCATGGTTGATTTCGGTCATGTGAGAGGTAGCCAGGTCGTTTGTTTAAGAAAAATAAAGGATGAAAGATTTTCTCTACATATGAACGAAATGACCTTCCTAATTGTTCCTCTGATGGATTTTTTTTCGTTAATCATATCATATTTCACATTTTCTTCTTGTACTACTCTATATTGATATTAATAATATATTCCTTTGGAGTATGACAAGAAAAACAAGATAAGGTGCAATCTTGTTGTTTCTTGCACAGCAAATTTCATAATGTCAGTCAAATCCATCAACCCAGAGTCAGTCAATATCATCAATAGGCCTTGTTTATTTTTACTACTATGACTGTTATTGTTAACGCAATTATTATTAGACTGTAAATGTGTAGAAGTGCACTAACGCCTACTGAACAATGGAGGAAGAAGAATTAGAAAAAAAAAAAAGAAATTTAAATAATAGCATCTTGAAAAAAGTGTCTCACATTGAAACTGCGCCCATGGATGATTCTTTCAGATAATTTCATGTCGCTATCAGCGAGAAGTCATGACAGGTCATCATCCACTTTGAAAGACTCACAGACTTAAGTGAACGCATGAAATTGTCTGCCATTCCCGTATTTTTCCCAACTATGAATATCATCAGATTATACCATAGTTGCTTGATTTTCTTCTTTCAAATTCTCTGTTCTTCCTTCATCTATTTTCGTCATTTCCAAAATATTTTTTTTATTGGGTTACTTGACAAATTAGTTAATTAAAAAAATTAATTAATGGGGAAAACGTAGAGCCAAATTTCCCAATTAGGAAGTAATTCCTTTCACTCCATAAATTTCGCTTATTGCATTCTCCCACAAATTATCTCTAACTGATACAATATTTCCTGGGCAATAAATTCTTTGTCGCCATCCGTGAGTACGCGAAAGGGGACAACTTTATTCGAAGGCTAGATTGTCATTTACTTAAATTTTCTCCCCTGATTCGCATTTATGGCTCTTGTCGAGCATGTTTTGTTGCATCACCGCGGTTGTCGGAAATATACCCAGATCGTAACCTTATTTCAGCTCAAACTATAAAAAGTCTAATAGAAATATGTGTTGCAAGCTGAGTGGATACCTTTCCCAAAGCCCAAAGTAATAATATTATAACCTTCGAGTTGAAATACTACTTTTTTTAGTTTGTGAGCAATCATCCAATACATACACAAACTAAATTCAATGCATGAAAAAGGCGGTCTTTTTGTTTAGCCCCACAAATTTTCTTCGAATGTGGTGTTGACATTCCAAAGTTTTACGATTGTTGCGTCGTTTCTTTTCGTTTTGCCACTGGGAGACAAAAGACTAAGCAAAGCTGCATATCTTCATCAGAGTTTTCGCACGTGAGGTTTTACAACCTATCTGGTCAGGGAACAAGCTAATGCTGTAAATGTAAGTATCATCCCACCTCTTTGACGGGTAGTCTTGAAAAACCCTGTAGCTACTATATCCTATGATATACCCTACAACGACGGCGGAAAAAACTGTCCTCCATTCACACTTCACCATCATTCTTTACTACAACTGATATTACCGATTCTTTGATATACTTTATATAAGCTACTTCGTAGAAAAAGGAACATCCTGAATCTCATAACATGTTCATACCAAAAACTAAAAGTTCATATTTGTAGGTGTGAAACAACCAATTAATGGTTCAACAGGGATTGCAAGATCGCAATACCATTTTTGCAACATTTATTGGATTGTTTCTTATACATGTCTCGTTTCCTGAAGTTTTTGCAGATACCGCTTAGAAGCTTGAACTCTCATTATTAACAATATGGAAAATGAATACTCAACCTTGAGCCAAATTTTATGCCTAGGACAAGAATAGAAAACTTCCCTTGTGCTTCCATTGCAAATTAAACGTGGTTTAGAAGCACATATTGTGTAATATAGTATTCTATCGAACTCGGGATATACTTCGGATCGTAAATGAAACCATCAAACTATTTTGTTCCTTCAAAATTTACAATTTCTCAAAAAAATGAATCTAGGAAACGATGTAAAAATAGTGGAAACATGCCTTCTTAACCCGCGTGCGTACGGTTTGTGACTTGTATTAGATGTTTCCTACCAAGATCTCATCCTTATATAGCTGTTTCATCATTTGCAGTATTATTCCTTAACCTTATGACAAACACAATCTACAGTAGTTAAACTAACTGCAACATTGATTCTGACCTCGGGAATAAGTCTCCATTTGGGAAATGGGATTTCTGGACACAAAAGAGATTCCACTACAAAGAGTTTGAGACACATGATAATACCTACTATTAATAGATTTTTCGAAAGCAGATGAAAGTATGCAATGACAAGAAAGATAACAATCAAAACTGCAACGGATGGGTCAAGAAGCAAAATTACCCGAGTACTTCAATGCGACTCATGCTAAAGAAATTTGTTCGATAAATTTCTATTGTGCGATTTGTGTTGTTCACTATGATTGTTACCATCATAAATCTATTCTTTGTATTTCTCGCAGTGTATCTCTGCATGGATACCCTAAGTAGTTTTCAAATGAGATCGTGGGTTTCCGTAAGTTTGATCGCTATTGATTTGGACATATGACCTCTTTTCCAACAATTTGCATCCGAATATATTTTTTCGGAAATGTGGTGATATTTAGACTAGTCTAAAACAACCTTTAAATTAAAACTATCTAAAATGTAAACAACGGAAATAAAAAAAGATTTCTGCAAGGCAATATAAACCAAGAAAAAATTGTTCCAAAGTTCTCAATCAACAAGTGTTCTGCTGGCGTATCTTTTCGGAAAGAAACGAGAAGCTTCAAAATTCCAAATAGCGCATTAGACGATACAAGGTCGCGCACCGACTAACGATCCGCCTTTGTGTATATTCACATGTATAAAAGCCTTTGCACATTATAAACGAAGTGTGGATGGCTGTGAAAATCGGACAAAATCCATCAAGAAGACAACGAATGCAAACATGGTTGAAAAAAATCACAACAAAAGTTATTAGGAGTCAGTTGCCGTATTTGTGGGTTTATATTTCCCAAAAATGCCTTCGTAGAGTTCATTGAATGTTCATGTGAACCAATACAATAGACGAAATATCGACAAAGAAACAAGAAAACAAGATGAATAGCATTTACGCATGTGAAAGAGAGACGCAAAGAAAATCGTTGTGTCATTTATTCCTTTTGAGATACAACATCTAAGTTGTAGATCATTTACCGATTGTGCCTGGATATTCCATGTAGGAACCATTATTACTGCGAAGCAAAGTCAGCAACGATTCGAAAACAAATCACAATAAGTGGATCAAACATTTTTGACTCCTCTTACGAAACCTTCTTCCAACTTCTGATTGGGAAAGAATTCATCCCAATTTTTCAATGGAACCAACGCTATATTGTTTCTCGGGCAATTCAAGCCATGTCTTGAGAGAATCACAGCCCCACTTCTTCATGCAGTAATAATGCAAGCCAAGTGTGCTAAGAAACACACTCCGTGTTTTCTCTGCATAGGAGTACACATGCTTGTTACATGACGTAAGAAACTTCTTTTGGGAAGAAGTGAAAATCATTTTCCGCCAATAGGACAAGAGTTTAAGATTTTGTGTTTATTCGATTTAAATTCTGTAATGGTTGTAAAGTTAATTATATTAACAGATATTACACAAAACTAAATAAACGCTCATAATTATTGATGTAAAAATTCAGATCAAGATCGGCTATTATTTCCCGTTCGAACTTTTGAATGAATGCGTAAAGATGACACATGCGTGAGATACAATCTCGCAGAGGCGGTCCCATCATAAACGCATGCTAGCGTATATCTCTCTATTTCCCCTCCAATTCTGTGGAAATATGAATTAGATTCAGGAAAAATAAAACGTACAGGAACCAATTCCGCATCGAACAAAAAGATTTTGTTCAGTTGATTTTGTGAGTTATTCTGGTTTCTTAATATAGATAATAATCATGCAAGCTCCTGCATCAAATATTATTGCTTCATATTAGGGGCATTGGGGCGGTGGAGGACCTACATAAACCCTTTCCTCGTAATTTGTAAATTCAAAAACTAAATGCCACCAATAAGGATATTGCAAAGAGAACTCTACAAAAAGAAAACTAGCACCACATCCAAGTCCATTGTCTTGCCCTGTAAAACCTTTTTAGAGAAAATAATAGATATTTTTAATTGTTTCCCGTTTTGAACACAATTTACTCAAGAAAACAAATATGGGTTCTTTTGTGAGCTCCTTTTCATAAATAAAAACTGAATTCTATCCAGGGGTCAAACAACCAACAAAGAACCACATATGTTTTAGAATATTGTATCTTATTCCATTTCTAAATCATTTTGGGAAAAGATAAACGATTTCTTGGAAAAAAGCATGTATTCTGAAATAAGTTGTCAGTCCCACAAGAAAATTCCGTAGTTCTCGTCTGAGAGAATTCTTGTTTAGCGATATTTTCCCTAAACAGGTTTTGGGAATCGAATAATGTTAATGTTCTCTAGATATGAATTAATATTAATTGATGGGATATACAAATCTATTTGTTTGAGGCAGTGTTATTGATGCAAGATAGTGCCAAGTATCCATGACGTGGAGTGCTGTGATCCGACCGGGTTCCCCAGATCACTCTTGCCTTATGGTAAAGTTTTACTATCTTGGATCTATTCAATTATCCAAATGATTTAAAAATGTTTCTCTAAATCGGATGTAAAACAATAGATTTTTTTTCAACCAATTTCTTGTTGCAAAACTGGGTTTCAGAATTTTCAGCATGACACGCTGATAAGAAGGAAACCATTCTACATCCTTATACTAGTTATTGTTGTTGCAGATGAGTTTATTGCCCTACTTTCGGCCTACTCCTTAGTTACGTTGACTTAGTCCCCCCACTGTTGCCTACGAAACGTATAAAACATCACAAGGTATTGTAAGATTGGCAAATTACATCTTTGGAACGGTTTCTTTACATTTAGGTAATTCGATTCGATAATTTTACCTGCAACCGAACTTCCAAGAGGTGAAAATATGATGTGGATATTGATTACCACCTTTTCATGTTAGCTTAATTAAAAAAAATATAACGTTGTGCCCATGTAGAGAAAAAATTGTACCGTGTGAGGCGTAGCAACGCAGGTCTCAAGTTGAGTATTGTTTGCGAGGAATTAATCCAATGTGAAGAGCAAAAACAGGCGAATTATGAATGACGCTGGAATTCCCAACATATATTACAACCACATATAATGGACGAAACAGACGAAGTTGATGTTTTCTAGACGTGAAATTCATCAGTTTACGGAAAGATAAACTTTCCTAAAGAAAGAAGAAGAAGAACCTTACTTAAACCTAACAATTCTTTGCAGACAAACAAAAAATATATTTTTTGTCTCCATTCCATCTTGAAGTATTGTTGTCTTATCGTTCTGTTTGAATGTAGGTCGTACTAAACCTGAATTTCAGTTACATAGAAGGCTAATCCTTACATCAATTAAAGTTGTAGTTTGCGCAAAAATTGAAGGGCAAACAGTGAGGGGGAAGTTTGGCGGTAGTTGGCAGGCGGAAATACGATATTTTTTTGATGTTTACAACTGCAAGAGAATTATTAGATTTATTATTGTTGATTCGTTTAATTTTGTGGTACAGGCTGTCTCAGCAAATGTTTAGTAATACCTTGCATGCCAATAATTCTTGAGCAATAACTGAAGCTTCTGTAGATACAGCAGACATTTCCTGTTGCATTTAAATTGCAAATAAAAAATAGATGAAATCTGAAGTATCTTTACCCTAACTCAGATTTGATATGTAACACATCTTACGATTCATGCAAAGCGCTTTTCCGATGATTCAAGAAATTCGAAACTGCAACCCAAACCCTAGATATATAATGTCCCGGTGTGCTCGGGATTTCCGAATCTGATCCAAAGAAAGTTTCTTTCCTCCACAAGAATAGGTTTCGTTTTCTCAAAACTAGTTTGTATTATTCAATCGGATCCTCAACAACACAACTGCCTCAGCTTCCTTTGTGCGAATCACCCATACTATTGATCTAAAATAAGTTTCAACCCAAAAATCGAAAATAAATCGAACGATTGTGGATCAACAATTCCATTTAATTCCCGCCACTAAATTAATTTCACTAAACAAGAGCCAGAATACTAATTTCTCAAGAACACAATTGTTCGAAACAAGATTCACAATAAGCCAATATTACGGCGAAAAAAATAATTTGAAGAAAATATCTGAGAAAATAATAAAATATTTTTTTACCTAGTTAATAAAATATTTCATTGATTTTAAAAAAATAATATTCCTTATTGAAGAAAAGTATTTTTTTGATTTGATTTTCTTCTGGCCGGATTCTTCATTTTTTTCCTTTAAATAATTTTTTGGGGGATTCAATTACGGTTCTATTTACCAGGACACTTTTTTTTTCCTTTTTTTAGGTTTAAGAAAACAAAAAAAAAATTAAGTGTATAATTAACATCACATTTCCTGTCTTCAACAAAAATCAAACAACAACCTTCACCAATTAACTTACGACAGAAAATAAATAGCTGAAGTCCCCCCACCACTTATCATCACAATCCCCCACCTTTTCGAGACGTCCTGACCATCCTTCACCACTGCCCATCCTTGAGAAATCCCAGACATAGCAGACACAGCTTCCGACACACACCATATACCGGACTTTGTTTACACCTGAATTGATTTCATCTAGATTCATTTCACATAAAAAAAATTTGGGGTCTGTTTTCACAATTTATTTTTACTTTGAGTTTCCCCCAACATCATTAAATGACTACAAACATGGTTCCCCCAACACCACCGCAACAGCTACCTCCACCACAACTACCACCGCCATCCATCACAAGTCCGGGTGGAATTGGGGAAAGACCAGTCTTGAGACCAACAAGTTCGTACTCTTCGTTGCCTCCGCTTCACTCTGAAGTGCCACCAATAGCGCATTCAGCAACAAATTCTACAGTGGAGGCAACATCTATGGGGTACTCATCATCGACTGGCTCGCTTTCAAATTCTACTAATAACAACAACAACAACGTCAGATAAAGTGGTTGATGTTGTTGCTGCTTAGGATTTGTTGTTGCATAATAATAATGAGTGGCTGTCGAATTATAAAATGTGTTGATTATTTTTCATTAATCTTAATTCTTTTATTAAAAAATAAATCCATTTATTCGTTAAAACTGGTAGCAAAAATCAAAAAAAATAATTTTAAATAAAAGAAGGAAAAGTGGGGAGACATAAATTGGTTAGAGAGAAAAATTCGCATATTCTAAGTTCTAAGCGTTAAAAAGGAGAGTTCCACAACATCTTCTTGGAAAAATGTCACATTGGGGAAGGATAGCAAGTAATATGATGAGCATGACATGATGCAGTCATCATTCCCTCAAAATATCTAACAAGTAACACAACCAGCTAAGTATTTCATATGCATTGACTTTGCTTCTTTGTCTTTGATGTTCTTTCTTTTAAAACCCAACATTGAAACACATCTATTATTAATTACCGCTATTATGTATGTGGTGGATGAATGTGTGAACTAATTTAATTATGGAGCGACTAAACACCAAAAAAAATAAAATTAAAAAAAAAAGAAACTGTTAGCCAGCAACAAACAAGAAAACGGTAGAAGTAGAAATAGAAATAGAAACACACACACACATTATTACTCACCAATTTTTATTATTGAGTACGAATACATTCAATCAATTGATCAGACATATGAACAATACAATACAACACAACTTAACGTATACATATCCAAGCCCACATATTTTTTGACACATCAGTTCAACAGCCGACATCTCATCAAAAAGTGTTGTAATTGATTTAAGTTCTACATTTTTAGGCCCATTGCAAGAATATATTCCCGTTTCATCTTGAAATATTCATGCTTCTTTGCATTTAAATTTGAATTTACCCGAAAGCTACTTTTGAAAATTAAATAGATTTATTATTACTACTGACTTCTAGATCATTAGTAGATAAATTCTGAAATTGTTCTTAAATACCCCTTAGATCTTTGATAAATCAATGAAGGTTTTTTGAACTTGCAACCTTTTGATTTCTATTAATTGTAAGGTAAGGTACACACATTCCCTACTAGATAACCACCACACATCCTTACGTTCAACCTTCCCATAATAGAATTTCAATTCGGATTAATTTGTGCAACGTTGTATTCTTTTGTTTTTTTCTAATTATTATTTTTACCGGAAAAGAACATTCTATTGTTCTATTGGTTAAGTACATTTTAAAAATAAAATATTATCTACGAAGGGCGTTAGCCATTTTTATTTTTTATTTTTTTCATTTACCACTTACAATTTTTCACAGCCATTTTTGCTATTTCAATCAATTTTATGGGTTTAATCATTTGTCTATATTAAGTATAGCATTTCCCAAATAGATACCTCCTTGTGTCATGTTTAAATGCCCCAGCGTGACACTTGGACCCCCACATTATTCTCAACGACAACAACATCAACAAATTCATGCTTTGCAATCACGTGATGTAATTTATGAACATTTTTATCTGTCATTATAAGAATTCGTTTGACAGCACCAAGAAAGAGAGATACAATTGATTAAAATTCTATTATACATTAAAAACGCTATGCTATGGTGGTAAAAAGTTACACCTCTATTAGTTCATCGTCACTATCCTCATCATCTTCATCGCTGCTACCTGCTCCCCTGAATACAATACCATTGGTTGCTTTAATACCCTTCTCATTTGGTCCAAACCATCCCCCATCTTCATCTTCATCGTGATCTTCTATGATTTGATCAACATCCTCGTCCTCGTCACTATCCAGAGCACCAGAGCCAATTTCAAGATCTTCATTTTCTTCTTCTTCTTCCTCCTTCAAGTCTTTACTAACAGTCAAATAACTCAACAAATATTTATTCTTTTTTCCAATGGTGACAACGTCTTTTGCAACTTTATTCAAGAATCTTGATAATAATTTCATCGAAGACAGAAATTCAAATTTATGTTCATTGATATATTTTCCATGCTGAATCAATAAATATTTTACCCAAAGTAAATAGAACTGGAAATGATGAGAATCTTGTTTGATTAATAATTCACCAATAAAGGTTAAAACTCGAGAAACATAAACAACTGGCAAATCTTGACAAACCAATTGGATATCGCCCAATGGAATTGATTCTAATATCTTATGGATTAAATAACTTTCATTCAATCTGAATGACATAACCAATGCAGTAAGATATTCCTTTTCATTAAGAGCTTCCAATGTTGCTTCTGGAGTTATATCAACGTCTAAATCAAAAGGATCAAAAATAACTTCTTGATTAATCGAAAATACTAACAATCCTTCAGTCGAGGCAGCAGCAAAAGCAGATGAAGTAGGTGAGAATTCAATTGCAGTCACCCTAATTTCTGGTCTTGTTCTACGTTCTCCTGGATCCCCTCCACGTTGCGAACCGGGTAAGGTATTATCTAATCTATCTTCCAAATCACTTAATTCTCCATCACGATCAATCAAGTCGGAATTGATACCAGCATCAGTGATCTTACCACTATTGAGATATTGTAATGTCCCATCAATTGACATATTTTCGGAAACAACAAATCTTTTCAACAACACTTCATTATCAATATCATACATACATATGGAGTTATTATTTCCAGCAGCTAATAGTGTTAATCCATCAAATGAATAACATATAGTACTGAAATAATTTCCTCTGGCAGAATTTTTTGCCATGAATTTATCTTCAAGATATCTTCCTTTAAGAATATCTTTCTTTCCATCAATCATATGTAATTGCTTGGCATCTTCAATATCAAATATAGTGATATGACCATCTAAAGTCAGTACTGCAATTTCTTTACAATCAGGTCTCATGGTTAAACAAAGAACATCATGACTAACTTCAATAGGTTCAACACTTTGACTACGAGCAAAAATATTCCAGATTCTAATGGTCTTATCCCAAGATGCACTTGCCAATATTGAGTTTTCTTGCCCAAAAGTTAAACATGAAATAGGACCTTCATGTCCAGTTAAAGAATCTAATAATTGTCCAGTTTGTACTGACCATACAAAAATTTCAAATGAATCTTGTGAACCACCACAAATAATTTCTCCACTTGGGTCAACTGCCAAACAATTGAATTGAATACGAGAGGTTGCAGTAAAGGTTCTGAAATTTCTATATCTGATCAAATCCCATGCTCTAATTGTCCCATCTAAAGAACTGGTAAATAATACTTGTCCCCTTTTGGCAAATTTAACCTGGGTAACTGCTGATGAATGTTCTGTAAATGTCATTAAACAAAATCCGGATTGAACATCCCAAATTTTAATCTTTCCATCATCTGACCCAGTAACCAATCTTGATCCATCAGGTGAATATCCCAAAGTGTTCATTGAATCGAAATGTCCTTGTTGTTTAAGGATATAAGATTCAGATTGCCATTCATAAACTAACAACTGTCCTAATTTGGATGAACCGAATGCCAACCATTCACCAGATTTGTTTATATTGACAGTATCTACTGAATTTTGACCCATACTTAACAGTTGTACAAGATTAAAGTCTTGAATCTCATATATTCTGAATTCACCATTATAAAACCCAACAATTAATAAATTTGATTCAGGATGGAAGGCAGCACATTTCAATTTTGAATCTGCAAAGAAGAATTCCTTTCTTGTGATTCTCCAACTCATAGGTCTTGACTCTTCATTTTCATCATCATCTTCCTCTTCGTCTTCACTTTCATCAGTTGGTTTTTCAGTATATTCCCATTTAAACAACGCACCATCTTTACTCACCGTATAAATAACCTCTTGATCAGCACTGAAAAAGGCATTCATAACATAATCACGGTGTCCTGAAAATGTCATACCCACATCTTTTTCCAGCGATGAAAGTGAAAAAATTCTCGCAGTCATATCTTTGGCTGTACTTATGAAAAATCTTGAATCTTGAGACCAAGAAACACTTAAAACATCATTATAATGGCCCAGATATATTCTATGTCTGACAAAGGGAGAAAATTGTCTATCTTCAGTGAAATCAGGAGTTTTCCATACTTGAACAAATCTCCCAACAGCAACGGCAAAATAATGACCACATGGACTGAATTTAATATCATGAACTCGAGATTTAAAATTAAAATGATGTAACACAACTCTCAGAACAAAATTCACAAGGATTGCACGTCCATCTTCATCAATAGAAATCAATAATGTACCTTGATTGTTTAAGGCTATGTTGGTAATGTTTTTTCTATGTTGATAATTAAATGTAAATGAATTGGAATTGACAAGATCAAAGCAGGTGACTCGATTCCCTACTGGTGATAACAATTTCGTACCATCTTTAGTGAATAATAAATTCCCCTTTCTATATACTGTCCCTAAAAGGTTAGAGAACTTGAAATCCGACTTCATTGTATATATATATATATGTGTATCGTATCCAATCTAGGGTAGCAAGTCTGTTCGTTAGTTGGTCAGATAGCACTAATTAAATTTTTCAATTAAATAGTTTATTGTGCTGCTGCTCATCTCAACTTCACGCACTTTAATTTTTTTTTATTTAAATTTAATTTTGTATGCAAACCTCTGAACTTAACCTCAGTAATTTTTTCACACTTAATTATATTGGGAATCCTTTCAAATTTCTAATCAACCAACAATTCCCATATTAACTTTACTAACCCCCTACTCAGATATGTCGGGCCTCTCTAGTCGAGTCATGAACATGAAGTTCATGCAAAAAACAGACGATACAAAAATAATAAAAGAAGAAGAAAACACCAAAAAGAAATTAACTGATACTTCAGAATGGGTATTACCATATCTGACTAAATTATTGAAATTGGCAGCAACTAAACCTCAAATAGAAGTTGTAGGATATGGTGGTATAATGAGTGCACCAACCAGACGATCTTGGGGTAGTAAAACAGAAGAAGAAAACAAAGATGATAGTAATAATAAAGTGGAAATAACGAAAACGAAAGTTACCCTTGATGGGTCTAAACAAAAGAATAGGAAGGAGGTAAGTCTTGTTAATTAATTAGTGCTCTATTTATGAATGAACTTTGAAAGAAATACTAACAAATCACTATTTAGAAATCTCTTGACAATCATGATTTGGATTCTTTATGGGAAAAGAGAAAGGCCGGACTGAAACCATCAGCCGTGCCGAAAAAGAAGAGAAGATTATCATAATCGAACTCTATAGATTTTAAGATCAATCATTTCCTTTTCTTCTTTGTATTATTAGTGTCATTTAGGAAGTGTCCTTTGATAATTACATCCCTTGCCGCGGAATTTATATGCTTGAATCGGTCTGGACCTAATTGAATCCCTCCGTACCACCGACTAACAACAACAATAACGTTCCAAACGTCCATCATCTATATATCCACTTAGTTAGTAAAAGAAAAAAGCATATACCTATGTTTCACGAAAATTAACATACCTGTAGAACATGTAACAACCTCCCTCCAGCAGCAGTCTCTCCATCATCATCACAATCTTGGAATTGAACGCCATCTGATGTTTTAATCCTCCAACTTGAAATGTTGTGAGTGGCTCTAGATATCCTCTTATCCGTTATCAATTCATTTAAATATGACTGTGCTTCTTCAAATGAACCCACTCGTCTGGCATAGGCTATAAATGTAGATTTTCGATCAACTATCGGGTCTGATTGTTCCCATCCTTGAGTTGGGTCAACTTCCACTTTTACCATTTCTTCCTTCTTTGCAGGAGGGGGAGTAGTGGTTTTAGCGGACTGAACTTGCTCGTCCCTTTTGTCTGGCTCAGGATGGTCTTCAACGTATTTATCAAAGAATGCTTGCAATTCAGTCAACAATTCAAAAAGAACCACTTGATCACGCACAAACACTCCATCCAATATTTCACTTATATTACGTTCGAGATACACATTATCAGTAAATCGACTTGTATTCTCATTAATTATTTGCAACAAGTGAGGAGTCTCTTCAGGATATGTGTGAGGGAATGTAAGTTGAATTGACAAATATTCATGATTCGGAATCTTAAATGTATAGATTTGGGGAGCTACATCTATCACCGAGTCAGGGTATATCGCATCAATCGCCCTAATTTCATCATGTAATTCCTCAACAGTCATATTTAGTAGTATACTAGTACACCCAGACACTTTACAAATTATATGGGCATCTAAAAAAAAATTCGATCGTTCAAAATCTTCAACTCCACTATTTACCATTTGTCATCTTGTAACTTCACAATCATTCATGTTAACTGCAGAAGAACTCAAGAATGAAGGAAACAAGGCATTTGCCAATAAGGAATACAAAAAAGCAGCCAAGATATACCGAGATGCAATTCAATTAGATATGTACAACCCTGTACTTTATTCAAATAGGGCCCAATGCTTAATCAATCTAAAAGATTATGAACGAGCCTACAAGGACTGCGTAAGTGGTATTAATCTAGGAGCTCCAACCCCATTACTTACGAAACTATATTTTAGACAAGGTGTTTGTCTGAAGGGATTGAATCGATTAAAAAAAGCCAAGGACGCATTTTCGATGGCATTGAAGTTGGATCCAAAGAATGCTGCCGCGAAAGCAGAGTTGGAAACGATCACGACAGATGATTTACATGACGAGTATATGTTTGACGGGGAAGGGCTCTTACCGGTAGAAATAGAGGATGTTCTTCAGTTGCCAGAAGAATTTGAAAACCTCATAAATCCAAAGCTGGTCCCAATCGTTCTGAAAGAGCCAGGTAACAAAATGCAATCCACGTCAGAAGCAGATAAAGAAATCAATGAGCTTTTTGGAAACAACGTCAAACCTAAACATATCCCACCTCCCAGAGATGACTCTGCCGAGAAGAAATTGGAGACACTGCCATTGCAGTTATTAAGCGTTTTAGGAAAACTTCCATCATCACAGAAATTAAAGGGATATGAATACATTCTTAATCTCGATGAAGATTCGTACAAAGAGGTTTTTGCCACTTCTGGGATTGATGCAGATTTCCTACAGTTTTTCTTAGAGGCAGCTGATTATACCGGAAGAAATCAGATGATACACAACTGGAACGAAGTAGTTCACAAACGTTTGAGTCAGTTCTCCAAATGCAAGAGATATGATCTTGCTATTCTCATGGCTGACGATCAGATAAAGAATAGCATTTTACAAAGCGTTCAACAGAAGTATCCTTCTGATTTAATAGCATTTCAAAATCTACTCAAATAATTCCTATAGATAGAAAACATGAAACGATTAATAATGCTTGATTTCTAAATTCTTAAGCAATCCCTTTCTACTGGATGTAATAATATATGGTTGAAACAAAGGATGCAACTTCGAATGGAACGGAAGATACAGTTCATAATCAATATCGAAATAGGTATTGATGAGAATAGGAACAGCAAATATAGATGCAAATAGAACTAATCCAAGCAAGAAAATCACGAGATATAAATTGGCCTGAAACCTTCTTTTTCTCTTTTGTTTCTTTGATAAAATTCTAGGTCTGATTTGATTTCCTGGTTTAAGCCAAAACAACATCAATGTGTGCCATTTATCAGCATAGGGAATGAGTAAAATAGGTATTTGAGCATATAAAATTATATGACCAACAATCGCATCTCCTGCAAAATATGATAACTCTGTCAATTTACATATGGATTCTCTCAACGGTTGGGTAATAATGTACCAACCCAAGCCTGCTGTAGCCCACTTACCAGACCACCAAGAACGATTTGACCTATCATGTCTGAATTCTCTTGAAATAAATAAGATTGTGATCATTTGTAGAAACCATCGTTGTATTAGTACCGATAAAGCAAATCCAAGGATGGTCCTAGAAAAGTTCCAGTTTTGGAATAACCATAAAATTTCAAAAAATAACACATGGTTAATCAACGCAAGGGTGTGAGCAAAAGCTGCAACAAATGAAGGAAATTTCTTCAAGAACAAAGTTAAAACGGGACCAAATATCGCAGAAATGACAAAGCAAACCACTAATATAGCAATATTTACTATAATGGGACCAAATGTAACAATTAACATTCTCAAGATGCTATTTACCGAATATGTCCCTCTTGTGTCATTTTGGGAATTGGAAAATAAATATGCAAATGCAACTATAGCAATTACTCCTAACTGTTGTAAGCACTCAGACAGCATCAATGCAATTCTTGATGGTTTAACTTCACTTACAACTTTAATCTCCTCATTCACACTGTATCTTTTGCTTTTCACCCCAACTATTCGACTTCTTCTAAGTCTGGTAAAATTGATCCAACAAGATAACCTTGATTTACTATTTCCACGATACAACCATTTAAGATATTCTTTATAATCCAAGAAGAAATCGTTCCATGAGAACTGATTTGGATTGTACAAAAAAGGACAAATTAACAAACCAACAATTGTGATCCAAAAGTACAACAACAGTAATTTCCACATAGAGATGGAACCATAGAATATCAAAACACCACACAATGACCCATAATAAAGACTTTCCACTGCAAACCTTGAATACAATGTGGCAAAAGGAACACGGATAGTTGCAAAACCACGGCCCGTTGCAAGGTACCTTGCCCCACCAATGGATATATCACTAACCAATGAATGCGCATATATTCGACAAACAAACACTTCGAACAAAGGGGAAAACGAGGCGAATTGTTTTCCAAGCCTTGTCATTGCTTTATAGAAACCTCTTTCAGTTAATTCCTGGACTCCTAATGGAACGAATGAAATAACAAAAACAATGAAAATTGAGAAAATACACCTTTCTAACCAGTGCACAACAGGAATTAAGTTATAACACCCAATTGGTCTTCTTGCGTCGGTTATTGGCCTATATTTATCATATTCACATATGGTGGATTCATTTGTCAAGGCAGCAAGATTGGCAACAACAAGAAGAAATAATTGTATGGAAAGCATGATAAAGACATTGTTTAAATGGAAACCAGGATGCGCATAATAAAATGATAGGAATCTATCTAACGGTAATTGCGTGCCTAAATAAAAATACTCACGAGAAAGAATTTGCTCACCCATTCCTGCCCCAATCTTTGTGGTGAAATTCAATATTGATCCAAAACCTAAATCTCTTCCCTTACCACATTGCATATATTCACAATGCTTAATTCTCCCACCTCTCAATACAACATTCATTCCAGCATAGATGTCCTCATTCAAATGAAGACCCTTATGAGCCTTTGAAACCCCTCCTCTAGTCGTCATGAAAATTCCATTCAAAAAATCAGGATGACCATAGTGTAGTTTCCCTCCAATCTGCGCCAAAGTTCTAGCGAATAGAGTTCCAAAAGTTTGCTCTTTACCAGCAGCAACGTCACCAAGGATCCCAATATTCTCAGAAAATATGTATTCCCTTGTTCCAATAATTGCAACTGGATGAGCCATGTTGGTAGTCTTGAGATCTTTTGCATAAGGATCGATTGGGAACGTAGCTTCTTCAAATTCAGCCAAAACACTTCTAATTTTCAAACATTCTTCCAAGTAGTTATCTTGATTAGCATCTACCAATTGAATATACTCACCCCTACAGAAAATTAATGAATGGTTCTGATTATCAGACTTCCCATCACCTAGAATTGGATTCCCTGACAATCTGATTTTATATTTTGGTTCACGTTCTCCATTTTCCATAATTGTACAACTTCCATCAATCAAAGAGGAGAAATACATTGTTTCTCCTGTTGACTCATCAACTTCTTCATCTAAATAACAAATCTGAAGTTCAGGATATGCCCTCAACAAAAATTCAGTATTCTCTTTTTCTTCTAGACTAAAGTACTTTAATCGCTGCATCGAGGTTATTATTCTGAATTTCCGGTGAGCCATTATTGAGGCTTGCTCCAATTTTTCTTGTTCATTTCGAAAGCCATTCGGGTTCTCGACATCAAACAATAACTTAATTGCCCTTGAGTAATTCATAAATCCTGAAATAGTTCGATATAGTGTTTGAGATCTGAGGGAAGCCCAAATTCTTGTCCTAAGAATATACTCTGGAGTTGCAACTTTGAATCCCACTGAGTAATAAGGAAGATCATCAAGTTTCTCTTTTCTAAATTCTGGCGATGACGAATCAGTTTCAAACTCTTCTGCCAACATTTTTGTATCCTTAACAAAACAACTCCATTCGACCGGATGAAGTTGCTTCAAATATTCCAACATTGTTACATGCGAGTACTGTTCTTCCTCCCTAATGATTTCTCTCAAAGAAAGCGTGATTTTTTCTCCATAGTGCGGAATTAGTACCGTAAATGAAGGCATCAACTGAACTGGACCAACTTCTGGCATAGGCGTAGATAATGACTGAGCAAAAAATGTTACTCTTCTCTGAGCCTCTGATTGATCTTGAAATAAAGAAGATTTCATTGATTGATCTTCTTGCGAAACAAAGAAAATAGGCTCTTTCAATACAGATCCTCCTTCCATTCCAGGTGCGTCGATTTGTTTATAGATAAGTTTCTGAACATGTTCCAATGAAATCAAATGTTCACGGTACATTGATATGACGATCGAATTCCAAACTTGAGAAACTAGAAATTTCGCCTTCACATTTTTTTCACCAGAAACGGCAATAATTTTTGAAAATATTCGTTTGGGCAATCTTGAGAATATATTTCTCCAAGGTGTCCATATGGAGACACCAATGTAGAATGAGCGGCAAACTGAAAACACAGTGTTCCAAACAATATACCACAAATAAGTATCTAAAAAGAACAAGACCAAATCTGTTACATAAATTAGCCCTAAAACAATTCTGGCTTGTTGCTTGCAAAGCCAATTTCCAATCCAAACCTCTCCTGCACATCTTGTCATTTTCATTATACTTAGTTCCCTGATTGGATCCCTCATTGAAAGGGTAAGGAAGAAGTAAGATTCAAGAAACTTTGAAACAAATATAGCAAACCATAGCCCATACGAAGCGATCCTATCACTTTCAGTGAGTTCGTAGAAATTAGTGACAAAATATCGCGTTGGAAGATAACGACGGTCATTTTCTTTTGCCGATCTAGTAAACAACCGTCCTAATGGAACAATAGATAAATATAACACTACCATTATTGAAAAAGCAAACTGCAATGAGGCTATCACTATTCCAATCTTACCCTCGATATTTAATGGATACACGAGGAACAAGTAAATAGTTGGTCCCGTGTTGATTAGAAACAATACAAAAAGGAAAAACAATCTCTTGAAAACTGGCTGTGCACCAGCCCACCTACGGGGTACAAATGATAATTCAACAATCAAACTAATTATGCAAATAAGAATAGCTACTGATCCAGCTAAGGAAAGAACAGTTAGCCTGGCTTGGGAGGTTGGCTGATTATCGAATGATTGCTTGTAACCTTTGGTATATAAAGTTGGGGAGTTAAATAAAGTATAGTACCAAAATACCGATACATGAATAATCCAAACTCTATTAAAATCAACAAGTACATGCGACCAACTTCTATGTTCTCTAAATGTTTTATAGAACGCTTTATGCCATAATATTTCATTTAACTTCTCGTATCTCTCATGTGGTTGAAGACTCACTAATTTTGTTTTCTTATCAGATAACACTAGCCGTTCCAAGCCCTTGCCATACCAGAAAAGTTGATTCATATCATCATACCCAATTACAGAATCATGGTCTTTATCGCGCCTGTGATATTTCCCATCAACATGAACGTATGATTGGTCCCTATAGAAATTGTATAGTGGTGTAATTATATGGTCAAGGAAACTTCTCGTAACAGTTGTGACGGGAGTATCGGGATCTATTGAAAAGTAGTAGTCATTGCAACATTTGAAAATAAAACAAATACACTCAGGCATGAATCTTATATTATTCGCTTCCCCCCATACCAAAAGATACAATGCCAATTGAATTACGCAGTCAGTAGCTGAAAGTGTCAACATATTATTTGACCACTGATCTTCTGCTTCTTCCAACAATGAAACATAGTCGTGGGAGTCCTTGACTCTGCCACTTTTGGTGACATTATCAAAACCAACAGCGTCATCAATGTCCAACAGAGCGGCAAAATACCATTTTCTAAAATTAGCATTGACGCCACCAATGTAGTCTGCGTGTATTGATTTGAGGGCTTGTGTTGGACCAAGTCTCGATGCTCTTGAATCTAACAATCGTAACAAATAATCAAACATGTTTCTTGTGTTATCAAACTGGAATCCAAATATAGTTGTTAATTGGAGAAATATAGCTTCAATGGATTCCTTAGTAATGGGAACATGTTCAGGTGGATTCCAAGCGGGATATGGATCATGCTTATTTGCGTGAATATCATAGGTTAAGTCTTCAGCAAGAACTTCTCCAGGATTCTTTTTATATTCATTTCCCTGACCATCGGTATTACCTATCTTTTCCACTTCTGCCCATCTACTTGAATCGACATATGGAGTCCTAAAGCTGCTTAAGGGAAATGCAGATGAGAATGCTTGAGGATCACGATCTGCCAGAAACAAAACGTTAGTAATTTATATCAAATCACCAAACTCAAGGTAATCCATACTAATAGCAGTTGCTGTTCTCTTAAGTACTTCAATCGGATCCGATTCATTTTTGGTCAGTCTCTTTGACTTGTTCTTTCTCTTCGCCATAATTGATTGAGGAAATATCTATTATACTCTTTACAAATTCAAAAAGTCAAGTTTTACAACAGCTTCCAATCTTGTTTTTCAATTCTCATTTTTCCGTAAACATTTTCTCGTGAACACTATACAAAATAATACACTAAGTAAAATTTATACACGAAACTTTGGATGACAGATCCAGTTGTATGCTATACGATTTGGAGTTCCCTTCTTAATATGTACTTCTTTTAAGCTCATACGATTCTTAACAGATCTTTCCAATAACGTTTCCTTAATTTTCTCAGGTGGAACACCTTCGCTGAGCATGTTTGCAACTAATCCTGCAACTATTGGCGCAGCCATTGACGTACCAGAAAGTACCAGCGGCTCTATCAAGCTTCTTGTATTTATGCTTTCCACTTGTGTACCACTTGAAAATATATCTACACATTGTCCAAAATTTGAAAAACTTGCTAAAGAATCATTGAAATCATCAATTGCACCAACTGTAATGGCAGCCCTGGAGCTTGCAGGGCTAGTAAAACAAGCATCATTATTTGAGTTTCCAGCAGCAGCAACAATAATTAAACCAGACTTAACAGCGGTTGCAATAGCACTATTTAAAGCTGCATTTTTGTGCGCACCTAACGATAAATTCGCTACTCCCATTTTCCCAGACTCAACCATATGAAGTGCTGAAAAGCGAATGGCTTCTATAATATCGCTTAAAGAACCAGACCCATTATTATTTAAAGCTTTCACTTCAACAATATTAACATTTTTTGCTACACCATATGTTCTTGACCCGATAAGACCAGCTACATGAGTACCATGTCCAGTGAAATCTCCAGGTCCATCATTCGAGAGATCTTTTCCATGAATCGCCCGGCCTTCTAATTCCGGGTGATCTATTTGTACACCAGAATCAATAACGTAGGCATTAACAGTGTTACCAACAAACTTATTATCAAAATAATATGGATAGCTTTGCCCGGGATCCAACCTCCTTTTTCGACTCAATCTTGCCAAATGTCTAGGTGCTTCATCCTGCCTATCGAGCTCATAGGCATGCAACATTATATCTGGGGTAACTTCTGCAACTAACGGGCACAGTTTTAACCGATCGAGTATCTCTTTGGAAAAGCTCCCTACAAATGCAGAAAAGTTGCCAAATGAAAAGGATTTACTGATCCTTCGTTGAACTTGAAGCCGTTTTGGAAGCTTCCTATCATGATTCATAAATGATTCCAAACTCACAGAACTTTCAAGTGACACGAGATAGGGCACCGTTCCTAGGCATGCTTCTATAAAAATGAATAATAGAGCTATTCTGACCTTCATCAATTTGTAAAGCTTTATGAATCTACAGTGAATAATATAGATAGAAATACATAATCCGATTTTGTAAGATTAATAACCAATATATACAAGATTTTATACCATAACAAGAATTTCCTATTTACTTACAGAATTGCTGCAAAATGCATATCAATCTCGCCAAATCTAAAAAATACCTGATGTAAAAGGAATATTCTTCTTATAGAAGGGAATTAACATTCATAACCAGAAGTCACATCACAACTATTAAAATATAGATCTCTTGAGAATGAAATCTCGTTCAGTGCATTTGAATTTTTGTACTAAGACAATTACTAGTTAGAGAAATTTGAAATGGTTAGAAATAAGTATCTAATTACAATATAAACAGGTTATAAACTTCTACACAAATAAACCCGTATGAACCCAAATAAATCCGTGATCTTTCATAGCTTCAAAAATTTCAATTTGGCAAAAAAAAAACGAAAATAGAAGGAGGAAACCAGATCAAAAATGGTTCACCTTGCCGACACACCTTTTTTGCCAAGCACCTCTTCCTCCTTGTCATAATAATCATCTTCGGCAACTCGGTTATAAGCAATCCTATTAGGAGTGTTCTTTTTGAGAAAAAATGATGATTTAGGAATTTGATTTTTCGCAGACATCTTTATCAAGACTTCCTTGACGTCACTTGGGGACACACCACCATCAAGCAATTGTGCAACCATTCCTGTCACTATTGGGGCAGCCATGGAAGTTCCAGATAAAGTCAGTCCAGTTGCTCGAAATTTAGCATCGACACTCTTGATTTGAAAACCACTGGCAAAGATATCAACACATTTACCCCAATTGGAGAAAACAGCAATCGTGTCGTCCTTGTCATCAATAGCACCAACAGTAATTGCGAATTTTGAACTTGCAGGACTTGTGAGGCATGCATCTGTATTTGAATTACCAGCCGCCACAACCACCACTAATCCTTTTTTGGTTGCTTCCTTAATTGCTTTATTCAAAGTTTGGCTCTTGTAAGAGCCCAAAGACAAATTCACTACCCCATGTTTCCCAGCTTGCTGCTTATGGGTTACCGCAAATTCCAAAGCACTAAGGATGGTACTTAAAGAGCCCGCACCTCTAGTATTCAAAGCCTTCACTTCCACGATATTGACCTCTTTTGCAACTCCAAATGTCTGGGAACCAATAAGACCAGCTACATGTGTTCCATGACCGTTAGAATCACCCCAACCCTCACCAGTATAATCTTTTCCATGAGTTGCACGTCCTTGGAATTCCGGGTGACCTATTTCAACTCCGGAATCAATAACATATGCATTTACTCCTGCACCAAGATAATCTTTGTCATAGATATATGAATATTTCTTTTCCTGAGGCAATAGCTTTGGTGTGCTTATTCTTGCTAAATGTCTTGGTGCATCATCTTGCACTTCTAAATCATACGCATAAAAAGGTATATCTGGTGTCACCTCCAACACCAATGGACATTTATTAAGCCGTTCTAAAGCCTTCGCTGAGAAATTACCTACAAATCCGGAGAAGTCTCCAATTGAAAACAGTTCTGTGATTTGTTGTTGAATTCTATCGGCTTCAGGATAAGTAACGTCATAAGCACTAAACGTTGTCAATGTCGCTGAATTGTGAAGAGAGACAACATATTGCCAACCCCAACAGATACTAGCAAATACAAAAATAGTACAGATTAGCAAAACCATTCCTTTCATGAACCTTTGCAAACATTACATGCTTACATATCTTTCTTGGGGCATTCTATGATTTATATTGGTATCCGTTTAAATAATCATAACAAATTCAGAAACCATATCATAATTCTGAACACAAAAAGCTTCCATCGTACTATCATTCAAATATGATATGCTTCTCTTTAAAATTTTACAGCTGTTGAAAAGAACACGATTTCTTCAAATTTGAAAGATAATTCAACACCTTACCTGTTATCTTTGCTATAAACCTTTATTTACAGGAAGTTGCACTCAAATTCATCCTTGTCTTCATCTTGTACCGTTTCCTCTTCCTTCACTCTTAACCCATTTCCGGCAATTAGATTCGGAGAGCCCTTCTTAAGGATAAGTGAATTTTCTTCAATTTCATCTTCTATTGCCATTTTCAATAAAGCATCGCGAATATCCGGAGGGTCAACACCTTCATTTAACAATTGAACTACTAAACCAGCCACAATTGCCGAAGACATGGAAGTTCCAGAACGCACCAGGGACTTATTTTTATGTATGGCATCAACGCTCTTGACAGTGACTCCACTGGCAAAAATATCCACACATTCTCCCCAATTGGAAAAACCAGCAATGGAATCATTATAATCATCAATCGCCCCCACCGTAATTGCATATTTTGAGCTTCCTGGACTAGTCAAACAAGCGTCTATATTGGAATTCCCCGCTGCAACTACCATTACCAAACCTCTCTTACTTGCCTCTTTGATAGCTTGGTTGAATATTCGATTTTTGTAAGAACCTAAGGACAAATTGGCAACCCCTAGACGCCCAGATCTTTCACGATGTTGAACACAAAACTCAATTGCTTTTAAAATAACACTCAACGTAGAATAGCCCCTTGAATTTATAACTTTCACATCAAAGAGTTCCACCCCCTTACTTACACCGTAGGTTTGAGCTCCAATTAAACCGGCAACATGAGTCCCATGTCCAATGACATCTCCAATGCCCTCCCCAGTAAAATCTTTAGCTGTGCGTACACGTCCTTGGAATTCGGGATGACCAAGTTTAACTCCTGAATCAAGAACGTACGCATTCATTTTTTTCCCAATGAAATCGTCATCATAAAGAAAAGGATATGGCCTTTTTGGTTTCAACCTAGATCTTCGACTCAATCTTGCTAAATGTCGAGGAGCATCGTACTGTTTTTTCAAATCAAACGTTTTGGAAGTTATATCAGGACTGATATCAGCAATAAGTGGGATCTTTTTCAATACGTCTAGATGGCTTGTACTGAAATTGCCAACAAATCCTGAAAGAGCTCCAATTGTGAAAGTGGATGTAATATAATCTTTGAGTTGTTCCGAATTGGGACGTTTTGAGTCATATGACTTGAACGAATTAATGGTGAACGGAGATTTCAAGGAAACTACGTAGGACCTATAACATAAGCAATTATTTATCAATAGCACAATTATAACTAGAAGGTTGATCATAATGATTTTAAATACAAATGTACACTTGGTTGCAAAATTCACAAATAACTACGAAATTGTTTTTTATAAAAGTTTTTCCATTAAAGTTTTTCCTAAATAATAATAATAATAATAATATAACAACAAGTATAAAGCAAATAATCAATATAAAAATAAAAATGCAACAATTAACAATAAAATGCATGATTCGCCAGCAAGATCACTTGAATGATCTAAGGAACTGTTCCTTTTGTTCATCAGAAAGGGTAGCAATAAAGTCCTTCATAGCAGTGACAGCAGTGCTTGGATCATCTTGTAACAACTTCACAATATTAGCATGGTTAGATTCATGTTTCAATTCATCAATTCTCTTTTGCAACTTAGCATGATGTTCTTCAATCCAAGTACTAACAGCTCTATCATCTTCATAATCAACAGTTGGCATCCAACTCTTTAATCTAGCAACCTTTTCCAATTTGTTAGAATTCTTAACTTGCTCACCAATAAGTCTTAAGACGTACTCTTCATTCAATCTACGACGTAAACGCCAGAAGAAGTACTTTCTAGCTTCACTCCATTTAATTTCCTTTCTGATAACCCCTTTAGCCAACATACGACCAGATCTGTCATGTAAATCTGCAAATTGAACTGAGATTTGAGCATAGATTGGTAACAAAGCCTTTTCACGAGCAACAATCTTAGCAGTAACTTGAGAATGTTCTTCAGCAGATAATGATGAGTCATTCAATTTAGCCTTCAATTGAGAGTAGGTTGGATCCAATCTTTCCATGGTAGCCAATAACTTGTCACGTCTATACTTAATACCAACCATACCTTCTGGTTCCAAAACACCAGCTCTAGAATCGATATCAGCATACATTTCCATCATATCTGGGTTAATAGTTGGATCAACAACGACCCAAGAACCACCTCTTAATTCACCAGTTGGAGGGATATAAGTGAAGATAGGTTGCTTGAAATCAACTAAGGCATCAACAATATAAGAACCATACTTAAGAACTTCATTGTACATATCTCTTTGACCACCAGAGAAACCTCTCCAATTAGCTAAAATCATTAAAGGCAATTGTTCACCATTGTTGAAATCATTGATAGCTTGTGCAGTCTTGAAAGCAGAGTTAGGATACCAGACTTGACCAGCTTCTTGCACCAAAGATTCAGTAGAATCAGGATTAGCAGGATCAGCAGGTATTAAGTTTTCAATTGTTCTAGTTTCAACACCAATAACCCCAATAGGGATACCACCAAGACGAGCTCTACCAACAACAACACCCTTAGCCCAACCAGATAAAGTTTCTTGGAATGATCCCTTATCAAATAAACCAGATTCAAATTCACCATCAACTTCTCTACCTTCAATCATCCATCTAACGTCATAAGTTTCTTGCTTTGGTGGGTAGTAGTCAATTTCTCTATCCCAAGGATCAGAAGATTCTAAAATTGGAACCGGCATACCACGTTGAGCTGGAACATAAGATAACCATTCAAGAATTTTTTCAACACCAGCCAAATCGTCATTAGCAGTTAAATGAGAGACACCATTTCTGTACATGATTTGAGTACCACCTAATTGTAAGTTGGAGCTGTAAACTTCTCTACCTAATAATTTGTTGATAGCTGGAGCACCAGTTAAAATAATTGGTTGACCTTCAATTTGAATAGCTCTTTGACCCAATCTAACCAAGTAAGCACCAATACCAACAGATCTACAAGTAACTAAAGTAATGGTGAAAATATCCTTGTAAGCTCTTGAAGTTGCACCAGCAATTAAACCAGATCCCTTAAGACATTCAACACCCAAACCATCTTCAGCACCAATGATAGCCTTAATAACATGACGTTCTTGACCATTTTCAACAAAACGTTCAGTAACAACAGTATCACCTTTACCATCTTCTTCAATGGCCTTCTTAGCTTCTGGAGTTAAGTATAAGTATTTGAAGCCCTTATCCGGAGAACCTTCTTCATTCCAAGCAACTTGGAATAATGGAATCAATTCATCAGCAACACCAATTCTAGCACCTGAGTTGGCAGAAAGATAAATTCTTGGAATCCCTAATTCTCTAGCCAATTCAGTACATTTGTTGAAGTAATAATCTTCTTCTGGACCAAAGGAACCAATCTTGTGAGTGATATCATTAGCAACAATAATGAATTGACGGCCACGAGGATATTCTGGAGTCTTAGCAGTAACCTTGAAACCAACCATACCAATCTTGTTGGAACCTGGTTCTCTTTCAACAGCAGTCAAATGATCATTTTCATCATGAATTAATTCTAAAGAAGTGAAAACATCCTTTGGTGCCTTCTTTCCATGTTTCTTCCACTGAGAAATAGTAGCTTGGCGGAATAATTCTGGGAAATCATAAACATAAGTAGTACCCATATTGTGTGCTCTGTAACGTTTTGGCTGCAATGATTCCTTAGCTGGGTATGGAGTAGAGATTGGTCTTAAATGCATAGAACCTGGATGACCAATAGACTTAAAGACCCAATCACCGTGTGCATTCTTAACTTCCATGTATAATTCAGATTTGACAACATAACCAGAAACATTGTTAATGATAGCTCTTAATGGGAAAGAATTACCAGCTGGATCAGTACAAACAATTCTAATTTCAGCACCAGTGACTCTTAATCTCCATAATCTTCTACCGAATCTTTCTAAGAATGAACCAAAAGCAGCTTCAACTTCAGCAGGTTGAACATTGAACACATTGGAGAAATTGATAAATATATGATTCAAATCAGAGTTAGAAGTGTCAATCACTTCCAAAGCATCCAAGATATCAGTCATTAATCTGTTTGATTCAGCAATTAAATATTCACTAATACTGATTTCATCTCTAATAATACCTGGTCTAACAATACCTCTAGTGAAAAATCTCTTATCAGATGGGGCCTTCTTACCAACAGCTTCATAAACATGGATGTTTCTGTTATCAGTGAAAATAGGTTTAATGTCAAAGTTGGCCAATCTTCCTAATTCTAATTGGAAAGCTAAAGCAGGTTCAATGTGTCTAATAACCTTGTTTTCAAGATATTCTGGACCAGCAAAAGTGTAGTATTTTGGATAAGTACCAACCTTATGAGCCAAAACAAAAGTAATACGACGAATACCAGCACTGATTAAATCATCTCTGTACTCATTCAAGATTTCATTAATTCTACCTAAGATTTCTTCTTCATTTTCATAACCATCAATGTTGGTAACAACAATGTTCAAAACATTTAATAATGGAGTTTCCTTTTGACCACTCTTGAAGGTAATGGCATCAGTTGGGTGAATCTTTTCTAATGCTGCAATCAACATTTCATCTAAATCATCAACATTTCTGCATGGAACTAAAAGACCAGTTCTATTCAAGTTTTCAGTCTTGGAGTCAACAACAAAAGTAAAATCAGAGACAGAAGCAGCGTGTTTCATAGAAGTAGATTCTTCTTCACCAGTTGGTTGTTGAACGGCATTGTAACGAGATGAAGCCATGTTTGGTAATTGGAATTTCCATTCAAGAATTGGTAAACGGTCATGGAAGTGGTAATCAATCGATTTCAATTCATAAGCACGATAAGAACGTCTCACGTAAACTTCAGAAGCAGCAATACCAACCCATTCATCTGGATTAACAAAGAATTGACCCAAGACATCAAAAACGGTATGTTTAGAATCAACGACTTCTTGAATGATTTCTAATTTTGGTTCTCTGTGTTTAGCATAAATTTCACCATAAGAAGTTTCCAAAACAGCTGATCTTAAAATATGTTCTAATTGATCTGATCTTTCTTGAATTGATGGTAACGAACATTGAATTAAAATTTCTCTGGCCTTTAACGCAACCTTAGCACAAGAACGAGCATCTAATTGAACTACCTTCTTCAATACTTCTCTAATAGATCCAGCAACTGATGAATTGGATTGTAACAATGGTTGGTAAGCTTCTAAAATAGCAATAACTAAGTTGTTCTTGGCACTAACTCTAGAATGTGATAAACAAGCATCAATAACCTTTTTCAAGTCAGTCTTATTTTCATCTCTCAATTTCAAGATAACATCATCTTCTCTGACATTTTCACCAGCGAATAAGCATTCAATGTTGTAGTATTCATTGATCAAGCCAGCAAAGAAATCATATTCATGTTCAACCAAACCATGTTGATAACGAGTAGCAATTGAAACTAATGGAGCAACAATATCCTTCAATAAATCATCATTTGATTCACTAACAGATTTAGCAACTTGTTTCAAAATTTGACGAGCTGGGAAATCAGAATTTCTGGATTGAGACTTTTCAATTAAGGAAGTTAATAATTCATCTAATTTAGTTGGCAATCTTGAATGTAAAGCGGAAATACATTGGTTCCATTCAGAATAAGGTAATTCCCTATCTCTCAAAGCTTCAGTTAAACTCTTCAAAGTAGATGACATAATAGCTTGATTATCATAACCGGCCAAGATGTTTCTTAAAATACCAGAGAAATATTCAAACTTGTGAGCTGGCTTGTTACCGGTAACATTTGGTTCCCCTAATTCAGGTAAAGTACCTTCAAATGGTTTAGCATGTTTGACCTTGGATGGATCATCGAGAGCTAAGATCGCTAAGATATCACCAGCATTAACAGTAGAACCTGGTTGCTTAATTAATTCAACGACACCATTTTCTTGAGCAATTAAAGGCATACACATCTTCATAACTTCAACTTCAGCATATGGTTGACCAGCATTGACATGTTCACCACTTTCGACCAAATACT
Source organism: Hemisphaericaspora xylofermentans (assembly GCA_002105455.1). Classification (NCBI taxonomy): domain Eukaryota; kingdom Fungi; phylum Ascomycota; class Pichiomycetes; order Serinales; family Debaryomycetaceae; genus Hemisphaericaspora; species Hemisphaericaspora xylofermentans. The sequence goes on along the minus strand of NDXA01000009.1, from coordinate 147,033 downwards.
TGACTAATTTACCTGGAGATGGAGTTCTTAATTGGGTTGGGTCATTTTCAACTTCTAACAAACAAGTCTTACCATCAACTGATAATCTAGTGGCAGCTGCTTCTTCCTTCCAATAGACAGCATGAGATTTACCACCAATGGCAACTAATAAACCACCATCTGATAATGGACGAGCACCAACAACAACACGAGAACCGTTAAGGAATAAAGTGTACTTATCTTCAGATGATTTGGTAGCAGTAAATTTATATCTTTCACCTTCATAAATGAATTCAACTGGGAAAATGGTTCTTAAAGAATTCTTGTGTGGAACTTGACCCTTTTCCAAAGATTGAGTGAATTCTTTCTTTTCTTCATCAGCCTTAATATGAGCCTTGGTAACAGCACCACAAACAACGGCAACAACTGGATCTGGTCTTTCAGCAGTTAACTTCTTAGTAATTAATTCATCTAACCAACCAGTAGTAATGGTATTTTCTTCGAAAGCTGGAGTTTCTAATAATTTAATCAAATATTCAACAGTAGTTCTAAAATCACCTCTGATACTTAATTCCTTAAGGGCAACAACCATATGTTTTCTAGAAGCTTGACGATTTTCACCAAAGGCAAAAATATGACCAAATTGAGAATCGGAGAATGAATGAATGGAAGATTGATTACCAACTGAGAAATAACCCCAAACATTGGACGATGATCTAAAGTTTAATTCATGTAAGGAACCACCAGATGGTTTGAAACCTTCACCAGGATCTTCAGAAGTGATACGACATGCAGTACAGTGTCCCTTTGGTGTTGGTCTTCTTTGAGTAGCTAAAGCAGTCTCAGATTTGAATTCAAAATCAATATCAGTAGATAAATGAGGATCAACACCGTAAAGAGATCTGATATCTCTAATTCTGTGCATTGGGATACCCATAGCAATTTGTAATTGAGCAGCTGGTAAATTAACCCCAGTAACCATTTCAGTAGTTGGATGTTCAACTTGCAATCTTGGATTTAATTCTAAAAAGTAAAATTTATCTTCAGAATGGGAATAAAGATATTCAACGGTACCAGCAGAAACGTAACCAACTAATTCACCTAATCTAACGGCAGCATTTTCCATTTCACGGAAAGTATCCTTATTAGCAATAGTAACTGGAGCTTCTTCGATAATCTTTTGATGTCTTCTTTGAACAGAACAATCTCTACCGAAAAGAGAAATGTTGGTACCATATTGATCAGCTAATAATTGAACCTCTAAATGTCTTGCATCCCCGGCTAACTTCATAATGAAAATTGGAGAACCTGGAATTTCATTGGCAGCTTGATTATATAAAGTGACAAAATCCTTTTCATTATCGACCTTTCTAATACCTTTACCACCACCACCTTCAGAAGCTTTAATCATAACTGGGAAACCAATTTCTTTAGCTTTGGCTAAACCATCTTCTGGCCCAGTACAACAACCTTTAGAATAAACTTCTTCAGAAACAGAAACTAAATTTGTTGATTCATCAATGTCAACATCATCAACACCGGTACCTGACCATGGAATACATGGAACTTTTGCATGTTGAGCAACAATGGTAGACGAAATCTTGTCACCCAAAGATCTCATAGCAGAACCTGGAGGACCAATGAAAAGAATCTTCTTTGGAGAAGCAGCTAAACCTTCTGGTAATAATGGGTTTTCAGAGGCATGACCCCAACCGGCCCAAACAGCATGAACATTGGTTCTTTCGGCAATTTCAATAATCAAATCAACATTGGCATAGTTATTATTGTTGGTACCACCTGGAACTTCAACGAATTGATCTGCCATTCTAATATATTCAGCATTTGCTTCTAAATCTTCTGGGGTGGCCATAACAGTGAATTGGATAGCTCTTTCATCACCGAAAGTTTCATATGCCCATTTTCTAACTGATCTAATTTCCTTAACAGCCGCAATACCATTATTAGCAATTAAAATCTTGGAGATAACTGTATGACCTTGGTGAGCCTTAACGAAATCGGTAACTTTAGATGGTTCAGCAACATCAACTGAGTTTAACCCTAAGAAATGGGAAGGTAAATTCTGATGTAATGATTGATAATCAGTAGATTGGTCAGACATAATTGATGATCGTAATGTGGAATAAAAACGTCTAGTTGTTGTAGTTGTATATACAAATGTATTAAAGTATTTAGAATAATAATTAGTTGAAGTGAATGATAATAATAATGATCTATTTACAAGTTTAAAGTTAGTATTGATTCTTCTTCTTAATGTACATCTATATGGAGCACTATTCATACATTAACTTGAAGTTGGTTGTAAAAAAAGGGGATGGGATATTTCAACGTGTCTTTTCTTCGTATATGTACAAGGAATAAGAATATGACAACTTCAAATGATGAATATAGTCTTCTCTATGAATGATTCTAGGGATAGTAGGTATAAATATAGTGAATGCTTGAAAGGAGATTGTCTCTATTGAAGATTTGACCCGGTCTGTCTTTTTTTTTTTGGCTCGTAAATTAGTATTGAAATTTTTTTGGGTTCTATCGGATTGAAATATTTTTGGGAATCAAAATGATCTCCCAGAAGATCAACGATCCACCTGAATTGAATTTCAACGATTCGGGATGGTGAGGAATTTATGTTTGATTCTGGAATACCTCCAGTCATTTATCTGATATGAATGAATGTATATATATAATCAATACGTAGTATGGATAGTGCCGATCATAGATGAAGCAAGATGATTAATGATTTAATAATAATGGAATAAAATACATACCTTCTTGTAATAAAGTTAACCCTAATGATGTTTATTATGTAAGATTGATCTTCTGTTTATGGAATAAATAGTATAGATGTAAAATGTGGATTTGGTAATATAAATTTATAAAGAATCTAAATATCTGGAAAAACGTGGAAAAACTAGTAAAGGAAAAACTTGTTAGATATGGTAGATTGTACTTATAAAATATATGTGGTATATATAGTTTATTGCTTTGGGGATGGTTTTTAATTAAGTGGGAGGGTGAATGATAAATATATATAAAGAGTTAAAAAGAGAGAGTAACAAGGAGAGAGAGAATTCTTATCAAGTTTTATAAAAAAGAAAGAGCCCCAAGAATCCTAACTAACTGTGTATACACTCTCATAGTTTATTTATTATTATGGTTATAAGACCAACAACCAACAATCTAAATTGGCTTACACAAAATTTAGTTGCAAAAATATTTTTTATTTTATTTTTTTTAATTATTTTTTTATTTTTGTTGAGAAAAAAACCGTTTCTATTTCTTTTAATTTTACTTTTTTTTTGGTGAATTTCTTTTGTAGTAAGTTATATGCAGTAACGTTTTTGCAGCTACAACGCACCCTTGCTACTGAAGATATATAATATTCCTCTTCGGTTCCATTCAATTAATTGTACGAAGTGTCCTAACACTGGTTGTAACTAGACTTGGTTTCTATTTTCTGTTTCCTAGAAATTTTAACGAAACAACAAAGAAAAACAGAAAAAGCAATCCTAAGATTTTCGTTTATAAACTCCGAAACTCACAAACACACACACATTCTATCTCTCTCTAATTTCTCAAGGTCTTGCTTGGGTATATACAGCTTATTCCCAGTAAGGATGGATTTCTATTTATGCCCTACCCTTGTCATTTTGTTGTTATATAAGGTATCATGATGTTAATACATGTGGGCTAGCATATAGGAAGGGTTTTGCATTTGCTTAGTAGATGAATGTAACATACAAGTTATTTCTTAAGACCCAACAGATTTTTTATTGTTGGGGAAAATAATGAACCAAAAAAATATTTAGTTAACCGTTAAGTCAACTAGCCTGCATATAGATTACTGATGCTTATTGTCTTGATATGCAATCCTGTTGACGTCAATAGCCGTATATACATTACCATTAATTCGCCATAAGTTTTCCAACGATTTCTTTTGCAGTAATTATAGCTGCAAATCGACCATTTATATCTTTACGTTAGCAACCATATATACTGATAATAATCAACAAATAAGATAAAGAACAATGTTGACAATATTTTTAGACACATATCCCATAAACCATACAACCGGTTTATGACTTAGGTGTATTCTAGCTTCCAGATATTTCTCACATACAATACAAATCCAACCTTTGCACATATCATAATTCCGGTCCTTTACCTAACTGACACAATAATCTTTGAGATTATTGACATCACCATTATTTTTTACTTACCAAACTTGTCTTTCGTTAACTGCTGCAAAAAATTGAGCTTTTATATCTGGTACACTCCTATGTTGAGTAATAAATTAAATTAAATTATACATAGTCATACACAATGGATGCAAAAATAACAAATAAATAAAACAAGTAACCCTTGACATATACGTCACTACACACAAACCCATCACACCGCGTTAAAATCATGACACCCTCTATCCTTTTATCCACCTCTACTACAATAAAGGTTGAAATCTAGGTAAGATAGGTTGAGGAGGTGGAGGTGGAGGCGTAATATGTTGCTTTCCACCATTCCCATTTCCTGTCGCCTCTTCTGAATTACTTAAAAACTTAAAGCCGGGCTTAAATGGGGAATGCACACCCAGCAGTACTGGTGGTGGCAATATAATTCTTGGCGATTCTGTGCTACTTCTAGTCAAACCCAGCCCAATACTACTGCTACTCACTATAGTAGAAGTCAATTCATAGATGGGAATTGCTTTTGGTCTCTGTACAAAAATTTCCAATTCAATTGGATCTTGACCTTTAAACACTCGTTCTAGTTCGTAGTCGGTTTGGATTATATGTCCCGACTTATCGCGGAGATAGATCATAGTATGGGTTGAATCAGAATGCGTGTTCAATTTGAATGCATTAGTCGCATTTTCGATGATTTCGAAATACCGTGGTGCAGCCGAGTTTTTCGCAGGATATGAGAATTCAAGAACCTGGTTTAGGAATCGTAAAAATACTCTCTTCTTTTTCTTATCATTGTTGTTGGGTATAGATACTGGCACTGCTGGTGGTCCAATTGGAATTGATTCTTGATATATTTGGATAGGATTATTAGTGGTTTTATGAAGATGAGGATGGTCATGATGATGATGATTCAATGTAGGTGAGATAGACCGACTCTCATTATGCAATAATGGTATCATTGTCCTTCCCGGCATTGGTGCAGGAGGATGCGAATGTAATTGTGAACTTGGATGTGGGGTTATAGTTCGCGAATTCCCTACGCTACCACTAGGATTCAAATGTTCAACATCTGCTGCAACTTCTGCCAAGGAACTCAACCCAACAGTATTGGTGGTATTTGAGGTGGTGGAACTGATTGGAATTGTGGTAGATCCACTTTCACCATGTCTAAGATAATCAGCAGCTTTAAATGGCGTGGAGTTATTTGCAATTAATGGATACTCTTCCAATACAGAAACATATAAAATTTCACATATGGGGAACATTATTTCTTCGAATCCAAAATCTTTAACACATCCTCCTAACAATGTATATAATGATATTATGGCAATTTCGTCATTAACGTGTGCTGAATTATTGGGATCTAAATTTCGGAAAAACTTTCCTAAATAATATTCAGTATTCAATTTATTTCTTAAATATTCAATAGACCCTTCATTAACATTCTCAAATGATTTTTCAAATATAAATCCAATACACGTTGACATGATTGATTTTCCTAAAAATTGCAAATTTTCCGAAGTTTTCTTTTGGACACTTTCATTGCATGTTTTAGATCGTTCAATCTTATTTATAACACTCTGTTTTGCTAGGCTGGCATCAGGAATCTCAACATGACTCTCAGTCATAGTCAAGCTGGCTAGAGGAGGTAATGTCATTCCTGCTCCTGACCCAGGACTCCCAGCATTGCCATTACTCCCACTATTATTTCGTGTCATCATTCGAGGTCTAGTCATTGTGTCTATAGTTTCTTTCGCTCGGTCATTCACCGAAATATGCTTATTCTTGTTGTAATTAGTTTGATATACGTCGTCATTAGGGTTGACTCTTGCAATTTCCGACAAGAAAACTGTCAGATTATCATCAGGATCTTGATCGTGCTCATAATCATGGTCATGGTCGTGTCTATGATCATGATCATGGTCATCATCGCTTCCATCGGTCTTTGCTCGTTTCAAATCTTTATCTGGTCTTTTTGCTTTTGAAGACCGTTTTCTATTCCTTCTAACACTCTGTACTGCTGCCCTTACCAATTTATCAAATTCCCCTTCATATTCTTTTCCATAATTGAACTCCAACCTAAGCGCTTCAGCTACTCGCTTAATATCATATTCTTGTTCACTTGCTTTTCGAGAGCTAAGATCTAATGTATCTATAAGTTCTAATCTTCTAGCAGAAAATCTTTTCCAGAGTCGTTCGTCGTTGAAGTTTAGTTTTGCTCGAATTGCGTGGGTCACTCCCAATTTTTTGGATGCACTGGATGAAGAAGATTCTATTGTTGTTGGTGAAGTGCCGTTGGCATTGCTCATACCTTGTGGGTCTGTTGGATATATGGGGTCTTCCATCATTGCTTATGAGTGATATAACACATATAAATATCGTTTTGTTTCTTAATTTAATATTTAGTATAAAGATAACTTATTTTGCAATATGGGTTTGAAGTGTTAAGTTAATGATGACTAACAAAATGATTCACTGACTAAAAAAAAAGGTGTGTTGTGTTAATTTAATTTTTTGTTGTGAGTTAAAGCGTTGAGTCAAATCAGGGAAAGAAAAAATTTTACTTCCAAGTTTAATACGGCACCGAAAATTATTAGAATCAGAATGGCGTTTGATATAGATCTAGTGATACTAAATGAGAAGAAGAAGAAGTGTTTGATGATATTGAGGATGTTATATAATAAATTCTGAGAATTGGTGAAACTGTTACCAATTAGTAAATACTGGATATATGTCAGTTAACGTGACTATAGTCATCCGTTCTTTTCTTACTATTTCTTTTTTTTGTTCTCTCTCGTTGGACAGTTTGGAAATCTATTTCGACTATTTAGTCATTTCCTACTACAGTTTTATGTGATTCAATCTTTTTTTATATCTGTAGATGGGATGATTGAGACTCGCAACTTCACTATACTTCCCGATTATTCCTCCGAAAATATAAACAATAACCAGTAACATACTTAATATCGTTTAATCACGTATTTGCTCCTCGACTGCTCTATTACCCCCCTTTCTCCGAAATTGTATAGTTTCAATCAACTACCATACTCACGAATATCGGCCGTATCCAAAATTCCAACTCGATAGTCATGTAAAAAAATGAATGATTTCTGTTTACCTGTATGACCCCATACCAATTTTAAAATGAAATCTGGAATTTCTTTTTTTACATCGTTCTGTCTCGATCGGAATCAGAAATTTTTTTTTATTAAGATTAGCCGAGATTCACTCACTTGTTTATTTTGAAAAGATGGTTGACTCCACGATTCAAAATTTATACCAATCACACCTTCGAGTCAACGATTAACAAAGCAAAATCTTTACAATAAAAATTTACAACAAAGCACATTTAGTCTAAATATATATTCAAACTAAGCTATTTCTAAACCTAACATGCTCTAAAGACCTCTAAGTTGTTCCAAGAAACGTTTCCTTGTGAGTATATCTTCCCTGGATTGATGCTCCAAAAGTTCATCATCTAGTTCATTCCTCAATTTTTCATCCTGTAACGGTGACCAAACGCCAGCCATATCTTCGACAAAAACCTGCGACGAACTTAATATAGCATGATGATCCTTTTGTAAATCATCATAGATCTTATCAGTTATTCTACCACAAAGTTGAGGGATAATTGCTACATCAGCATTGGTAGCGTACACAACATGCGAGATAAATCGTTCAGTAAAACCCAATGCTGCCATTATTTTGAAGATTTCAATTACTTCACTGACTCCAGATATACTATTTCTAACAAATTCAGGGATTACACGGCAACTTAAAGGTTCCCAAACACTCTCATCGAATAAATCAGCCACATCAATTGGATCTTCGAGATACTTCAAAGAAATAGGCATCTGGGACACATTATCTTTCGGTGCGACTTCTTCTGTTTCCCCATCTTCTTGCTCCTTCGCTGCATCTGCTCCTTGGTCTTCTTCATCTTCTTCATCTTCTTCAAACCCCATCTCCCCAATGTTTTTCAAAAAAGCTTTCCTATCCTGAATCCTCTTCCTACTATGTAGTTTCAATAATTCATTTTCTTGTTTGGTTCCCAACTTCATGTCATCCATAATCGTCCAAACGCCCGGAACATCTGTAACTTCTAGCAATCTATATAGTGGTATTCTGGCCCTCTTTCGCGTATGCAAATTAATATTATCAAGAGCATGCTTGCAATAGATAGGGATAATAGCAATATCAGCACTACTAGCCATCAATATGTGCGAAATAAACATATCGCCAAATCCGAGCAAGTGTAGATTGGTATATATCTCAATGGCATCAGCTACGCCAGACAAAGCTTTCGTTACTTCTTCAAATATTGTTCCTTGAGCTATTACTGAATCTAATTTATCGCCTTCGATAAATAAATCTTCGAGGGTGGTTGAATAGTCAGTATATTGAATCTTTATAGGTTCATCTTCTTCTGCAATTGGGTGATCTATATTTTCAAGCGTGATTTCTTCTGAAGTTGGCTCAGACTTTATTTCGGGCTCTTGAGGAACTGTGAAGAAGTTTTCTTGTCCCAAGAAGGAGCTATGGCTTGAGATGCTTTGTTCTATAACGTCCTGTGGATCTTCATCAATATCGATGTCAATTCCATCAAGTGTGCTTTCACTAATTGGTTCATCAAATGTCTCATTCAGATGTTCTTCGGGTTGTTGAAGAGCTTCCTCAAATATTTCCTGAGATTCCTCTTCTGGTTCGTTCATATGTTCATCCTGGTTGTCTAAAAGCTTTTTAGTACCATTTAGTGCAATTTCATCATCGTCGGATTCAGCAACAAACAAATCATTCATCATCATTTGAGTATCATCATAGTAATTCTCAACCCGAGCTTTCTTTCCTCTAATCTCTCCATCACTATCATCCTTGTTGAAATTACTCAAAGTCTTTCTTGGTTCCATTGCTTCCAATGTACAATCTTCGTAATACTGTATATATCTCGGTACGGTCCCTGCATTAGCCAATTTCCTAAAACGATCTCGCCAAGAATTTGCAGTATGATGGGAATAGCGATTGGCCATAGCCCGATAAAATCTATTGGGCAATACCAAACGGTCCGTTTCTAGATCAACGGATATCCCAACTTCAGAAGATTCATAAAACTTCATAACATGTTTACATAGGAGATAATCATCTTTGGGTGTATATTTGACTCTGATACTAGGAAGTATTGTTTTGTCTAATGTAATCTTTAGGTATTGTCCCGTCGTAAGATCTGTGATTGGTTTTTGCGTAGAATCTCGCTTGTAAACGAATTCTAATTTACTTTCTAATTTTTTTTTAAATCTGAAACGAATCGAATTTCCAGTATGTCCCTCAAGGGTGGCATGTGTTGCTAACTCATCAAAAAATCGATGAGAGTTGCGATATTGGGGATTCAATCTTATCTGCTCAAGAATATACTCGTCTTTTTCGGGTGAAAATGGAATGTGTCCCCTACGACTCTTTGATACGACCTTGGTTGGCCTTTCAATAGCCTCTTTATTGTTATACCCGACCATAGGAAGTAGGAGATTCCTGGCAATACAGTCATCGATATAGGCATATTTCAAGGTAGTTGATTCACTTGCTATTGGAGTATTGGTTAGGAGTATTTCACGTCCAGTTGGAATAGCTATGACGACTCCGCCATGTCCAATAATTAATCCACGATATAAATCTCTTTCTCTTGGACTTATATCTCCAGTAAAGTAGAATGACAAGGATGTTCCATCACGATCAACGAAGATATTTCTTATGGGTCCGCTTTCGTGTTGATGTCTTTGGCGATCTTTTTGTTGGAGCGCTGCCACGGCTGCTGCTTCTGATGCCGCTATCGCGGATGCTCCTGCGGCAGATATGGGTGGATGGTTTTGATCAACTGAGATAGCATTTGGATTTTCTTCGTGAGCTTCACTCCATAGAAAATCATCAGAAAACGCTAATGTGCTATTTCCTAGTAACGTATCATCGCTATTGTTGGAACTACTATTTCGTGTGGATGTTAGTGCTTTGCTGGGATTTTGCACCCTTCCTTGACTATTAGATGCATCTGGCTGCGTCCTTTTTCTTTTATGGCGATTTGCTTTGTTATTTCTAAGGCTTTGAATAGACCTACTTACTAATTTGTTAAAATCCCTTTGAAATTCTTTACCATAACCGAATTCTATTCTAAGTGACTTCGCAATTTGGTTGATAATGTCCTCTTGAGCATAGTCCTTTTTGTAAATCAGAATATGGGACTCTATTAATTGCAATCTTCTTTTCCGAAATCGTTTCCAGAGCTCTTCGTCATGAAATTTTAACCTTCTTCGGATTTCACCTAGTGTTCTGGGCGCAGTTGTGGGTGTAAGACTATCCATTGTTGACATTGTTTTGTTTTTGATAATGGAGTAATTTTTCGTTCGTCTATTATGGCTAATTTATAGAGCTCCTTCAGCTATATTATTGCTGTCGGGGTCCAGTCAAATTGTACGTTAATATCCTGATAAACGGGAAAAGATTCGAATGATTGATGTCTTCGGATTTCCTTGGTGGTTGTTAAACATTGTACCAGACCCAAAAAAACTGCAATCGCGCAAACTATTTCTGATCAATTGGTAGCGCAGTTTTCGCCTTAATGTACTGAACAATACGACTTATACTTCTTATTACACTGATAAAAGGATCCGCGAGGGTCATAGGGATGCTAAAATATCAATACTCAAAAAGCGAATCTACAGAAAATTGGCAATTGTGCGGGAATATTACTTGAAATGTACATCGACTACGTATATGCATACAATTTATTCTGAAGAAAGTTGTGCCAAGAACTCTTTCCTGGTAATGATATCCTGCCTTGATTGATGCTCCAAAAGTTCATCTTCTCGATCTGTATACAACTTCAAGTCTTGTGAAGGTGACCAAACCCCAGCCATATCTTCGACATGAACCTTTATCTCTGAATCTGGATCCTCTTGTAAATCATCATATATTTTGTTGGTGATTCTTCCACAAAGTTGAGGAATAACCGCTATATCAGCATTGGTAGCATATACAACATGGGAAATAAATGATTCGGTAAATCCCAACGCTCCCATATTGTAGAAAATGTCCATTACTTCTCGTACTCCAAACAAACTCTTCGCTACTTTTTCCGCGATTGTTCTATCCGTAATATGATCGTAGAGATTTGCATCGAATAAATCCCAAACATCAAATGGTACTTCAAGATAGTTTAACGTAATAGACATCTGGGAAGCATTATCTTCCGGTAATCCACCTCTTTCGTTTTCTTTTGATTCAATCACCTGGTCGTTGAAGTCAATTTCTCCAATGCTCTTCAAAAATTGCTTTCGTTCCGAGACTCTCTTTCCACTTTGTAATGCCAACAATTCTACCTCTTGTGGAGTCCCCAACTTACCATCACTTATAATCGTCCAAATACCAGGAATGTTCTCCACCTCTAACAATCTATATATGGGTATCCTAGTTTTCTTTTGTATTTGGTTGTTAATATTATCGAAAGCATGTTTGCAATAGGAACTTATTACCCCAATATCAGCACTCGTTGCCATCAAGATCTGTGATACAAACGCATCGGAGAAGCCGAGCTTACATAAATTGGTATAAATTTCCAGTACTTCTATTGCTCCGTTGACAGCATTACCGACGTTATCAAATACGGTGCCTTGATCCAACATTTTGTAGACCTTCTGACTGTCGATAAATAGATCTTCGAGTGTGGTTGAGTAGTCGATATATTGAATTTGGATTGACTCTTCTTGTCTCACAAGTTGAGATGGCTCCTCGATTGAGACATGGTTAGATTTATCTGATAGTTGGGAGGATAGCTCAGCTTCTAGCTCTTGGGGAACAGTAAAAAATTCTTCTTTAGTTGGTAACGAATCTTCGATTTGCTGTTTGTCATATCTTATCACATCTTCACTCTCTTGCTCCATTTGAACGTCAATAACGTCGTGTGTACTTTCACTTCTGGGTCCATCTCGTTTCTTTTGTGTACCTTCTCCAGCCTGTTCTTCAAGAGCTTCCTCAAATACCTCTTTCTCAGGTTCAGAGATGTCCGTTTCTTTGACGGTTTCTGGACCAGACCCTAACTCTTCTACCTCTGGAATACGAGAGTCCATTCCTTTATTGCCCTCTTCATTCGCATCAACCATTTCTTCATCTATATCTTCACTGTGTAATTTTGGCATTTTGACCCATTTGGCTATAGAAAAAATTCTATCTGCAATTGAATGTTTGTTTTGAGTTGTTAACTCCCTGTCAGGTTGATTGACAACTGTTTGTTTGGTTTCTTCTTCCTCTTGACCATCAGGTTCATCCGCAAACAGACTTTCGTTTGTTACAACTGCCATATCTACTACATGCAGAGCTTCTGTTTGTCTTGTTTCATTCTCTCCGCTCGGCTCCATTTTATGGAAATCTGCTAAAGTCTCTGCTGGTTCTTCCCCTTCGGACTCAAGACAACGTTCATAAAACTCTATAAATCGAGGGATAGTTCCCACAGGAACGAACTTTCTATATCTGTCACCCCAAGAATTTGCGCTATGATGAGGATATCGCTTCGCCATAGCTCGAAAAAATTTATTCGGTAATATCAAACGATCGTTCTTCAAATCAACGGCACCTGCAAGTTCTGGAGAGTTGGCATACTTTCTTGCATGCTTGCATAGTACATAATCATCTTTGGAAGTATATTTGACCTTCATGGTTTTAGGAAACGCCTCATCCAACATTATTTTCACATAATGGCCCGTGTTGGGATCTTTGGTGGGTTGTCCATTGGAATCAAGCTTATATACGTATTGTAATTCACGCTCCAATCGTTTTTTAAATCTAAAACGAAGCGAATTACCGGTATGTCCCCGAAGAACGGTATGTGCTGCTAATTTATCAAAGAAATTATGTGAATTCCGATATTTGGGATTTAATCGCACTTGTTCGAGTATATATTCATCCTTTTCTGGTGTGAAAGTAGTGTGTCCTCTTCTACTCTTTGACGTTGAACTAGCTACCGCTTCATCATTCTCCCCACTTGTATAGTTATCCCGTGGTATGAGGCGCTTCTTGGAAATACAATCATGAATATACGCGTACTTCACGGTTCCGGGGCCGGAATGTGCTGGATCGTTGCTTAAATATATTGTGCTTGGCTTGGGATTTGTCGTTACAACTCCTCCGTTGTTAATAATTAATCCATTATATACTTCCCTTTCTCCATTACTTATGTCTCCAGCGAAGTAGAATACAACTGATTTACCATTCTGGTCCACAAAGATGTTACTTGGGGTAACAGATTTATGACGATGTTGTCTCTGAAGAGCAGACAGAATTGCTGCTTCCTTCGCTAATATGGGGGATGATTCTTGTACATTCGATCTCCGTGTACTGCGCGACATTGATTTAATATATGTTGCTTCCTGTGATTATGATGATTAACAGGTAGTGTAGTTGTAATGTTGAATTACTTTGCATGTTTGGATGTTTTGTTGTTTTGTTTTGAATTTAGACTTGTGGGTCGTGTAATAGTGCCGAAACCTGTAAAGTATGGGATATTTTGCTGTCAATTAATAATATGAATTACAACTATTTAAAACAAGGCAAATCCATATCATCAGACGTAGATGATCCATAAATATCTATATACTACCATTAACTACAAGTAAATGTGAAGTCCCAATTATAATTGTGTACATCTATGAAATACAGGCTACATAATGTGCAACAGAGTTCAATAAACTCTGTTTCAAGGCAATATTAACCCCATCTTTGTTATAGACATTTCTACGGTAGATATCAAATTCAATAGGAATATAATGTTCCACAATATGAAGTTAAATCGGTAAAACAGTATGGTTCCAATTTGATATTGAATTAGCAATTGGCGTATAGGGAGTTGCAATGAAATATTAACAAAATATAATAGTTGCAATGATAAGAATGAGCAAACCAAACAGACTAATTTTATGGCGAATCTCCATTTCATTTGTAGTTTTCCATGGAGTACTATACAATAACCTAATGCTAATTCTCCAAGTATTAGAAATATAATTAATGCTGAACATAGTAGATTGAAAATCCCAAGATATTGAAGATCAACGGCCGCCTTGTTATATATTCTTAACTTACATATATCTGGATTTGAAGCACTCATGGCCCCTCCAGTGTCACATAGTTGTTCAATTGTGGTATAGTAAAGATTCACAAACCTAGCAGAAGTAGTACTTGGATCTGGTTGGTTTGTAAGATTTCCAAATTGAATCCCAAAATCTTGAATAAAACTAGCAACAACGTTTGAACCTTCTCCGGTAAAGCATCCTACGGTTTCTCCAAATTGATCTTTTCGACAGAATCCAAAAATATTAAAATAATACTCGTTATTGTCAAACAAAGAATCTACTGCCTGTAGATTGGAATCCAGAATAGTTTCATTGATGTATATATTTAAATCATTGGATAAGTATGTAACAAATTTCAAACCTTCTTGTACCGCTTGAACCATGTTTTTGGCAAAATTCGAATCAGCCTTTATTTTTAATGAGAATGAAGGAAGTCCCAGCGGTTTGAATCCTGAACAACTAAATAAGAAACCTGCACTGCATAGTAATAGAAGAATATTGGATAGTAATTCTATTATGGAGTAATTTATAAAACTTATGTAACACGATCTTGGGTTCGCGGGTCGTTTAAGTAGTAAATCAACACCTTGTGTGCTTTTTTCTTGACCCATTGTTCAATGATGTTAAGGTGATTGATCTGAGCGCTTGTTTGTTTGTGTTGAAATTTTGTTTAAATCTGAATTAAAACTTTTGGGTGCAAAATTCTAAACATATCAATTTAGCCTTTAATTAGTCAAAACATAGCATAATATATAAAATTAATGCGTAGTTAGCTTTACGTTTCAAAAGTGTTTACAGTAGATTTGCGTATGTCCATTTTCAACTCTGGTCGGTATCTAGAATAATAGGTGAATTTTACGCTGGGGATGTTGCAGACAAACCAATAAAATTATCGGAACCTAAAACAGCACGTTTACAGAGCGCCTAATTCACAAAGGTTATGGGATTACTCATCTAATAGATTACTCATATTTTTACATTTCCGGTTGTTGTAGGTTAGAAGGAATGTGTTGAAGTTTATGAGTAGTGTTTGTGTAACCTGAAAATTGTACATCGATGGGGTCGTGTATGCAAGCCTAATAATATTTCTATGACTCACTCCTAATTGGGTAATTGAATTTTTCATTAAGCGCGCTTGTCTTTTCTCGTCGGATGAATTTTTTTCTAATTAGAAAATTTTCAACAATCGAGTGAAAATTTTTTAATATAAATATCAATATTTCTTCCACTTTTGAAAAGTTTAATTTTTTTTATTTCTTCTTCTCCTTTTTTATCATCATTAATCTCTTATTAATTTATATAATATTCATTTAAGAATGTCCAAAGGAAAAGTTTGTTTAGCATATTCAGGTGGTTTAGATACCTCAGTCATTTTAGCTTGGTTATTAGAACAAGGTTATGAAGTCATTGCTTTCTTAGCCAACATTGGTCAAGAAGAAGATTTCGAAGCTGCTGAAAAGAAAGCCTTAGCCATCGGTGCCTCCAAGTTCGTTGTTGTCGATGTCAGAAAGGAATTCGTTGAAAAGGTCTGTTTCCCAGCTATCCAAACTAACGCCATTTATGAAAATGTTTACTTATTAGGTACTTCCTTAGCTAGACCAGTTATTGCTGAAGCTCAAATTAAGGTTGCTGAAGAACATGGTTGTTTTGCCGTTTCTCACGGTTGTACTGGTAAGGGTAATGATCAAGTGAGATTCGAATTATCTTTCTATGCTTTAAAGCCAGACGTTGTTGTTATTGCTCCATGGAGAGACCCAGAATTCTTTAACAGATTTGCTGGTAGAAATGATTTATTGGAATATGCTGCTTCCAAGAACATTCCAGTTGCTCAAACCAAGGCTAAGCCATGGTCTACTGACGAAAACTTGGCTCATATTTCCTTTGAAGCTGGTATTTTAGAAAACCCAGACACTACTCCTCCAAAGGATATGTGGAAATTAACTGTTGACCCAACTGATGCCCCAGACACCCCAGAAGTTTTCTCTGTTGTCTTTGAAAAGGGTTTACCTGTTAAGTTAGTCTTGGACGGTGGTAAGAAGGTTGTTACTGAACCAGTTGATTTATTCATTGAAGCTAATGCTTTAGCAAGAAGAAATGGTGTTGGTAGAATTGATATTGTTGAAAATAGATTTATTGGTATCAAATCCAGAGGTTGTTATGAAACCCCAGGTTTAACTGTGTTAAGATCTACTCATGTTGATTTAGAAGGTTTAACTTTAGATCGTGAAGTTCGTGCCATCAGAGATCAATTCGTCACTCCAACCTGGTCCAAGATCTTATATAACGGTATGTACTTTACTCCAGAAGGTGAATATGTCAGATCCATGATTCAACCATCCCAAAACACTGTTAATGGTGTGGTTAGAGCTGCTGCTTATAAGGGTACTGTTACCATCTTAGGTAGATCATCTGAAACTGAAAAGTTATATGATGAAACTGAATCCTCTATGGATGAATTAACTGGTTTCTCTCCAGAAGACACTTCTGGTTTCATTGCTGTCCAAGCTATTAGAATCAAGAAGTATGGTGAAGCTGCAAGAGAAAAGGGTACTCCATTATCTTTATAAGCTTGATCAGGGATTAGGTTTCTTTACGAACTACAAATTAATAGGATTGATTTTACGGTGTATGTATATAATATAGTTATTTAATATAAACGGATATTTTCAGGAACAATTCTTTTGATGGCTTAATTAAAAGTATCTTTCCATTCGGAAACTTTGTTTAGGAAATTTAGTGGTGGTTTACCTACTAAATCGACTGGGATACTTCTTTTCGCTGTAACATTTGTTTTACTAAATTCCAAATGATATTTCAACTGATTAAGTAAGGCATCTAACAATTCATATTCATCATTTTTGTTCTCCAGCTTGATTTCCTTAGGATATAGATCTCGCTCAAATTCATCCTTGTGATTCAAATAATACCATGCAGTTAACCATTGCACTTTGTTAAACATCGGAAATCTGAATCTAGAAGGAACTCTCGTTTTCCGTTCAATTTCATTAATTTTTAGTTGCATTCTCGTATCTCGTAAAGTTAAATAATTTCCTCCTATCACTAGTGAATCCTCGGGAGTATGAACAGCATGTATCCAACCACTCGGTATTATAAATAAATCACCTTCGGTGAGGGTCACCTTAAATCCATTACTTGGTTTTATTCTCTTTTTGTTTTTTGTTATTGTGTAATCACCAAACCATATAAAATTTTGATTTTGTTCTAGGCACCAAGATGTATATATATCCAAATTATCATCAGTAGGAGGATACATTATGAATGTTTTCAAGCCTTTACACACAGTATAATATACTGAAGTTCCACCAAAATCGATATGAAAATCGGTAAACGAATTCTTCACCGACATCAAACAATATTTTGTTACTTTCGATCGAGGTTGTTCATCATTCTGATCCCATACTTTGTCTACCAAATCTAAATCTTCAACCATTTGGGGTCGTTTGAACTTATCCCCAAGTTCCTTTGCTTGTGATATCTCAAGTGAGATGACATTCCGAATCCTATCTCTTGAAGTGTCTTCTGTGAGGAAATAATCTCTCCATTGTCCCATTTTCCAACCAGGGGTTACGCTTTGTTGCGAAAGTACGTCCATTACTTCTACGGGTTCATCTTCCCCCACTTTATCAGTTATATATTGAATAGTAATTTTTTCTCGGGGTATGGGTAGTCGCATACCAACTTTTGTTAAATCAGCTTTGGAAATCAAAATTGGTTTATTCATTCCAGTGTTTAACGCGTAATCCTTTGTTAGTTCATCAACTCGATAAACATATGGGTCTAATTTACACTCTGGAGTTGCGAATTCTAAAAATTTTGAAAGATGCGGATGACTTGATTTATCAACAGCAAATGTGTCCCCTTCATTAAGGGCAACATAGTCAATCGAAACACGAGCTCGTTTAGATTTCCTTTTAAAGATTGATTGGCCATGTTTTGGTATACATTCTCTACAATGGTATGAATGAAGATTATTGATTTCTAATGGTGATAAATTTAAACATGGGGTATGGAACCATTGCTTGCAAGGTTCACATTGTAACCACGAGATCGAAGATGACTTTTTCGTTTCATCCAATGGATTATCAATACATAATGGACAAATGTCTCTCGTTGTTGTCATTATAATTTGTCAATGTTGTTTACATACAACTTTTTTGCAGATTTCGGTTGTAGTGGGGGTGTGACTCAATTAATTCGTATGTGTTGCCATACATTTTAAAA
Source organism: Hemisphaericaspora xylofermentans (assembly GCA_002105455.1). Taxonomy (NCBI): domain Eukaryota; kingdom Fungi; phylum Ascomycota; class Pichiomycetes; order Serinales; family Debaryomycetaceae; genus Hemisphaericaspora; species Hemisphaericaspora xylofermentans. The sequence continues at coordinate 128,504 of NDXA01000009.1, read as the reverse complement.
TTATCGTACAATTGTTTTTTTTTCTGTTACAGCGAGGGCTGATTCCACCTGGCATTGTGAGAGACGCAACTCCGATAAGGAATGGAAATTCACCTTCAGTTCTTGTGTCTCTCACATCTCTTCTTAAACCAACAAAATAGAACGACAAGCTCGCAAGCTCACAAGCAAGAACAAACAGACAAGCAAATGATAGCATTAAGAGCAATTCGAGGTATAAGGAAGTTGCCTATCGGTTTAAAAGTGTACGCTCAATTGCGATGGACTTCAGGATTCTCTGTGTGTGCAGATGAAATTGGGCAACAAGAACGATTCTTGGAAGAATATAAGATAAGGTCGTTATTAGAACGCCCGATTATGCATTATTCCCAAAAGGAATTACCTAAATTCTCAATGGACCATTTATACAAGCAATCAGAGAAATTGTCATCAACAACTATTTTACAAAATGCTGCTGAAACTGTTGAACATTTATTAGCATATAACGCAAGAAGATTAAAGGAGTTTAGAAAATTGCCGTATTTAGTTGTTCTCAATCCTTCAATATCCGAATCTTATAATACTTATTTACTCACAATGGCATCTTTAATTAAAGCTTCATTATATCCTCCCCATACTTTGGCTGAAAATGAAGTATTTGCAAGAGAAGTATTGGCTGAATTTATTGATGTCCATGCAGACACATTACCAAGCTTGTCAAAGGGATTTCAAGAAGTTAGTCATTTGTTAAGCTTTCAACAAATTAAGGAGTTTTTAGATGAGCATTTACGTGAAAGAATCAGTATGCGCTTAATTGCTCATCAACATCTAGAGTTAACAAAATCTATAGTAGATCCAAACAAATATATAAAGGGAGCCAAATATAATGGGGTTATAAAGATGTTACATATACCTGATGTCATCAAAAAGAATGCTGCGATTGTCAATGATATCACAATGTTGAAATATGATCAATCGGTTCCCATTTCCATAGATACTAATCTATATCCCTTGAATTATTGGAGTAAATCGGAACCTCCATTAGAACCCAAGACAGAAGAAGAATTATTGAATTTCCCTTATATCGAATATCATCTTGATTATATCCTTATGGAATTATTTAAAAATTCATTTCGAGCCCATATAGAAAATAAGGTTGTTGATCCTGTTCAGGTTACAATTTCAACTTCATCAAACCCATATTATTTGGAGTTAAGAATAAGAGATAAAGGAAAAGGAATTCCACCGAAAGCTTTGAGTCATGTTTTTGATTATTCATTCACGACGTTTGATTCAGGTGAAGGAGATAGTTATAAGACATTGAATGTTCCTCCCGGCTTAGGTGCAAACACTGTTGCTGGTATGGGGTACGGATTACCCCTTCTGAAGGCATATGTAGAGATATTTAATGACACAATCCCGGATGAAGATGATATTACTAGGGGAACAAAGGGACTGTTGTCTGTTCAATCATACTATGGTTGGGGTACAGATGTATATTTGAAAACAGTAGGTTATTAGATTTGTGTAAGTAGCTGCTATGTTCCGTTTTAAAATTAAATGCATCATTGGTACTATCGTGTAGTCGGATGATTGATTTGTAAATTTTCTACTACATCGCAGGTTTTATAAAAGAACATTTTCATGAATAATTCCTCACTAAGCACGCTGAATTCCCATTGTCGGAATTGCATTGTATAAAAGAATGTGCACAGGGTCTAGTACTCGTAAATCGCATATAAATTGACTCCTCAATGAGGTATATAGAACGAAGTAAATATTTTCGCTTAGTGTGTGCGGCTTTGTTTATCTTTCCCCTTTTGGAATTTCACGTATGCTAACAACAATTAATCAATCAATTATAATTAGGTGTTTAATTTATTAAAGTTATTCGATAGTCACCAAACCAACAAACAAACCCAACAGATTTATTGCTTTTGGTATTCGTTTGAAAGAACAGTTTACGATCTGCCAAGAAAACAAAGTTTAACGACACATCCCATCATTACCTGCTTCCGTAACGTCAACCACATTTTTCCGTTCTTATAAATTGTTGCTTCCTTTCCCCCAACCAGACGAACATAGATTGTTCTCAATTGTTCCCCACCAACGCCCACATCACATATGTATTCGTCACCAAGTTTTGATTTTAATGGCATGAACAATGCGAATAGCGACAGCTTCCCCATTCATTCATTTCCTTTGAATGGCACTCCACTGCGGTCAACCACTCTGTCAGCATTGTTCGATGAAATATCTACACCTCCATCTTCAATTGATTTCCTCGAGAAGCAGATTGAAACGATATTGATCAATAGTGATTCACTGGCATGCAATGAAAATTTCGCAATATTCATCAAATGTATAATAGACAATGTGTATACAAATACCGATGTTGAACCTAGTTATCAGAGTCTATCGTTATATGCATTGAAATTAATTACGCTGAATTTATTCCTTAAGAACTATAGATTCTGTTTGGGTAAGATATTAGCATTCTTGAAAACATTCAATGGATTAACTGAAGCTAGATTATATCAAAAAGATATTGATCAAGATTCAGCCAAAGTCATCTACGAAGCTGAATGTCTTAAAGAATTCCTATGTATTGTGTTACTTCTATTATTGAAGGTAAAGAATTCTGGACCTTCAGATACTGTCAATTGTGCAACTGAACCACTTAAAATGATTGAAGATGAACAGCTTTACCAAGCATTAAGATCATTTAATTTTATATCAGTTTTATCCCAGTTTATTTCTACTCAGGTTAAAGCAATTGCTGCTCATAAATCGTCATATGTTATTCTTAAGTTTGGTTGTGATATATTCTTTGAATATTTATTTCATGTGGAATTATTACAAGATGATGAGTTTGAGTGTTTAACGAATAATACTGAATTAATAACCACATTAATTAAATATTTATTATCAAATGAAAACTTTAACAATTATGATTTGGATTCTGATGATTTCGAAGACGAAGATAAATTGATTGCTTACGAACAATTCAAACTATTATTAATGATTAACGAACAATACCTAATGAAATCTTATACCTGTATCATCACCAAAAATAAAGTATTTGATGGATTAATGAAAGGTGATGGGGGAGATAATTCGTCACAACCTAATCTAAGTAACATTACTGGTTTTATAAATTTAATGATTTATCATTTAAATCGTGAAGAATCTCATATTATCAAAATTTTGATTTTGAAATTCTTATATTTGGTGTTTACAACTTCATATACAACCAAGTTAATTTACCTTAATGATTTAAAGATCTTAATTGACATTTTCATTCGAGAATTAAACAATATGGACTTTTCAGGAGATAAAATATATGAAAATCGAAATTTAACATTAACATATCTTCGAGTTTTATATCCAATATTACTATTCTCCCAAATCAAGGATATCGCTGAAGGATATAGAACAAAAGATTTAATCGATTTATTCCTGAATATAATTATAAACTCCGATATATTACTATCCGACTTGGGTAATTGTATGATGAATGAATCCGAAAAGGAAAACGCTATATCCAAGCTCGCCCAACAATGTTTGTCAGTTAAATGGCTAGAGAAACTCTCAAAACGAGAGGACGTGCCTAAACCCATAAGCAAACCCTCATCAGACGAATCTCTAGAGTCGGTTGTAAATGAAGATGCCATCGATACTGTCTCGAAAGACCCAAGTCCATTCACACGAGTTTTATCTGTGCGAGCATCTGGTCGGAATGATTATCACAATAATACAAGATCACATAATATTCAAGAACAAGCAATCGGAGACACAAATCCAGAATGTTCAATGTTTATGGAAAATAATAACAATATCTTCTTGACTAATTCTCCATTAGTAACGCGCCGAGAATCAACAATTATAAAGTCTCCATGGACTGGTGATGAAATCATACTCCAACCTACTCAGTCCAATAATATTCTTGATCTTCCAAAAGAATATCTCAATGGTAAATCCCTTCCAAAACCACCAATACCTGAAGCAAATCATCAAAAACCGGAATTGTATAGACAGAACAGCGATTCTTCAGGCTCAATAAATTCATCGTCATCGTTGGTTTTGAAAGCGCTAAAGAAGAAGGCACCTCCTCCTCCACCTCCACCCAGATCAAGAATGGATAGTCCCACCCCAGAACCAGGCTCAAAAGGTATACCGCCACCTCCTCCTCCATCTAGACGCAGGCGTTGAAATAGAGCAAGGCAGCAAAACCCTCATAGAATTATATACGATATATGTAATACATTTTATTATTCTATTTTGCATCAGTATTAAAATTACATAGTTACAGCATTTCTACACCGATATATCCTCTTTGAAACTCAAGACATCATTAAACCTTAACCCATTAATTTCTGTCTTTGTGTAAGAATCCAATTCTTTTTGGATACTTTCTTCATTTTCATCATCGGTAATATCACTACTTGCAACCAATACCAATCCTCTTGATCTAATCAATGGTACTAACTTGGGAACAAGATTCAATAAATGAATTGAGGTAACTAAACCGATTAAATTGTTATTTATTGTGAAGTTAACCGCTTCTTTGATTGAACGGGTTGCAAATTCTTGACAACGATCTGTCATTAATGTCGATTCTGAACAGCACATCATTGGACCTTCAGTTTTGAGTCCTTCATGACCAGGTGGATTTGATTTCTTGAGCTCTTCAATAAGCAATCCGTTTGTGGATCTAGATTCGAATCTTCCTTGTTTCGAATTATAGGTTATACCATTCATTAATAAAAACACGGGGAAATTCGGTTGTTTCCAATTGAGAATTTTACAAATAAGGGAATTTGATGATAAAAAGATGATTGATCTTCCTGGGGTTCCTGTATCCACTTTGAAAGTTCTTATGTGATTGAATACATCATTTAATGTAAAGTCAATAAAATTGTTCAAATTGTGCTGGATGTTGCCAACAAAGGGTAACATTCTTAATTCATATAATGATGGGAAAACCAATTCTAAATTTAAATTGATACCAACATGTAAAATATCAAGAAAGATATCTAAAGGTAAGTAAATAATTCGCAATAATTTCTTGATGGATCCAATATCTTTAATACTCATTTTTGATAAATCTTGAATTACTTTCCCGTAGTCAAATAAATCATCCGTTATGGAAGTTAATTGTTCTAATGACAAATTAGGTAAATACAAATCAATCTTTTCCGTTAATGGAATAGACCAATGAGGACATACAACTGGAGTACCATCGTTCAAAAGACATATCTTCACACGTAAATATTCACCCGATAAAGAAGTAGCAGTAACTATCGAAGATGCAGCCAGTTCAACATGATGTATAGCTTGTGTGGGTGGATTGGAATTGGTTGCTAAGCTACCTGGTGACAAGAAATTATTTGGAGACAATCCACCAGCTGCATTTAATTTCAAGGTTTGTCTATTCTTCACAAAACTAGTTGATGACTTCCAGTAGGTGTCAAACTTGGATGTTTCTAACAATGTACCTGAAAATGGGAAAATCACTTGATAATTAAATTTAATCTCACCGATATTTCTTAATCTTAAATCAAATAATGGTAATTGAATTGTGCTCAACTCAGGTGATGAAGTATCAAGCTCCGAAAATGACAATGCTGTTGTTTTGGCAATTAATCTAGTACCAAACTTTGGAAAAATCTCAAAATCAATTCTAAATTCATGCAACGTATCGATATCAGTTTGGAAAACGGTATTGTTATTAGCTTTAGTTTCATCACCAATAGGCAACAATATATTTCTTGGAATAATATCAGAAATATTCGAAGTAAGGGTGATTCTTCCTGGTTTTAAATCCGTAGTTGAATTAAACAAATTTATAAATGTAGTATCCTCAGGGAAAAGTAACTCAATCAAGACCTTTTGCTCTAAGAAATTATGCCCATAACGTCTTAATGGTAAAATTGGTGGTGGTAATTTCAAATCAGGAATGCTGTCTACATTCTTGTCAATCGAACCACTATCTTCAGAATCATTATCGTTTAGTATTGTATCATGTATAACTTTATCGCCAGAATCCATAGAAATCATTTCATTCAATTTGACAAGCTTATCGCTTGTTATATCTCCGTCGACATTCTCAATTGTATTGTAATAGCTCAATAATTCATTGACAACATCAATATGTCCCTCCACAACACAGTAATATAATACATTGTACCCATCTTCGTCAATCACATTTAATTTAGCACCAAGTTTAACCAATTCTTGAGTTGTCTTTACATGACCTTCAGACGCAGCATAAAAAATTGGAGTCCATTTATTAAATCCATCAACTTTGTTAATACCAGCTCCATATTGAATTAACAACTTAATTAGTTTATAGTGTCCTGATCTGGAAGCCACGTGTAATGGTAACAATCCTTCTACATCTTGCTGATTCATAACCTTCTTAATTTCACCTGATTTATCATAGGATAACAAGTATTCTACAGTTTTGTAATCACCAAATCTACATGCATAGTTGATAGGAAGGTATTGCAATTTGCCCTTGTCTGCTTGTGGGAAACCATTTGCTCCAAAATGAAGTAGCTTTTTCATGATGTTGAAATTTCCATGTTTGATCGTCAAAAGCAATGCAGTCATAGAATCATTATCCATAACATCTATATGTTCTTTTGGGAAATATGGTAGTATTATATCAAGTAAATCAGTTCTATTATTTTGGGATGCGTAGTGCAAACAAGTTCTTCCTGTGAAATCTTTACCAGTCATTAAACTAATTCTCTCAACTTCAGTTAGTTTTTCAATTATGTAGTTGACAATAAATGTACGCGAATGATTCACTGAATCGATAGAATTAACAACCTTAACGCCATTGTTTATGATTACATGATTTTCATGAGTGGAAGCAGGCGGTATAGAACAACACTCATGAAGGATATTTTTATTACTGTTGAAATCATCATTAATAAAAGTGAAATCCACATCGAAATTAATTAAATCAAGGAAGGATTCAAGGAAGCTATCCGAAATCTTTAAATTGCTAACAGATAACAATAAAATCTTCGTAATCTTGTACCTGGCGACAGAATTAAACTTAGAAATAGACTCAGTGGAAGATTTGCTTCCAGCGGAAGGACCTTTAGATGAACTTCTCACTTTGTCTACCCATTGAGCGAGTAATGTAGAGTCGGGGTCTTTAATAGTGGCTACGTTGACGAAACTGGTATAAAGTTCATCAACTTCATTGTTCTGTATATTGACAATAGATGAATGTCTTGAAAAGTTTGAAAATTGGGGATTCGATAAATCACTTGTGGAGGAATTGGTAGTTGCCACGGCCGTACTTATGTTTGTAGTCAGATTATTTCTTGATATGACGTTCAATATTTGTGGTTGATTTGATGATGACGATGTTGTTACACCATTGACATTTTGTAGTGAAGTATAATCACCTTCCATTATAGATTCAATATCAAATAAGGATTGCGTCACTAGATCACTTAATTCATTGATTTCATTTTTATGGAAAACTGGTTGAACGCTGACTGCTGTTTGGATGAACAATTCTTTAGTTCTTGACTTTGATCGTTTATCCCATTTCTTTACCACTTTTGAAAACCCTGTTTCATTCAATTCAATAAATTGTTGTAATCTAATTAAATCTTGATGAATTTTTTTGAAGTTTTGATACAAGTTGAGGAAGGAAATTGAGTTTTTGAAATTAGCATTTATATTACTAGGATTGGAAGTACTGCTACCACCATGGGGGCTAATATATTCATTTGACTTTGCAAATAATTCATTCTTCTTCATCAATAATAGATCTAGGTTGATTGCTAAGTTTGCTTGTTTCTCAAGGTAAAACGAGTTCACTTTATCCAATTCACGTTCAACTCTGAAAAAGAACTGTGCTCTATTCTCTTTAAGCGTATGTTGTATTTCTTGTTGAGAAGTACCAGATGGTATTTCACTTACATATGAGGAAGGGGATGTTATTGATTCTGGGGAAGCGGCAGTCAATGTGGCAGCTCCAGTTGAAGGTATAGCTAGTTGTTTGATCAACTTCTTTAAGGCCTTGTAATCAATAAAATGACCAGAATATTCTGGTAATTCCAACTGTCTACTTGCAAGATATTTACCAAACTTCATCTTATGCGTCTATTAAACACCTTATTGATGTAAGTGATACTTTTGGTGTAAAAAGTAATGGGTTGTAAAAAAAAGGTAGGAAGTGAAACTTAAATTAAGCGTGGTGATGGAGTTAGAAAGGAAAAAAGGCTGTTTTGCAATTTACTAAAATGTAAACAATCAATCCACGTGGAGTACTATTCATAAAATTAAGATTAAGACAAGAGTTATTAGTTGCTACATAACAAAGCAAATGGTTACATGGAATAGTTAATAATTAATATAGAGAAGTAAAAGAAAAGCTTGGTTATATTCTATACCCGTCGGATGTTTCTAACAAAGGAATAAAGTTAACTAAGCCCTTAGAAGCACCATGTTCTTTGTTCTTAATGTTGCTTGATCGAAATGCTTCTCCACAAAAAAAACAAAATGCTGTTTCGAGCCCAACAAAGAGGAGCACTTCACTATAACGGAAGGGATACATGTCCACTGTAGAAATACATTGAAGCAAACCTTCCTTCCTTCCGTATTGTAGATAAGTAGGGTCATGTGATACTTCAAAAAAAAAAGGTGGTACAAACGTATTGTATTGGGGATTCAACCAATTCATGCAGGGAGGAAGCTTGGCTTCAAACACCACCAGTTGATTACTTATATACGCTTTTGTAGTAAAACACCAAGGCAGTGAATGTTTTGAGAACTTGAATTGGTAATAAATCCTCATGGTGATCTTGTATTGCACTTCTAGGATTCGAATCATGAGTATTGATAGCCCGTTTTGCTCTCATAAGTGGAAGCTAAATAAAGGCATAAAATAAATGTACTTTAGTTCATTGGGGTATAAGCACGCCGCAATAATGGCATTTATATCTTTATGTGTTGCCATCCAGGATTCTTTCTAGAGCTTTTTAAGGACGTGTAAGCTTTCCCGGAACCTTTTAAAATACTTATAGTTACGTTGGAGGTTTTTGGAAGAAAATATGAAAGAGCAATGTGATGTTATGGCAAAGACAAACCCCGAGTAATAAAATTTTATCATTGGATAACTGCTCTACAATAGCCATTGGTAGAATTAACTACCTTTATATGTATTTAAAAAGGAATTATAAACTTGTATAAAAGATTTAACCTATGAATTGATAATTTCCTCTAATCCTTCTTAGCATTAGCTTCTTTAGCGTTATCGAATTGTTCCTTGAAAAGATCAGCATTTTCCTTATTACCAAATCTAATAGCTAAAGTTTGAGCTTCTGGTTCACCTTCGGAAACATCAGCAGTAACAGTATAAACCCAAGATCTATCAGACCCGATATTTGGTTTTAATTCATAATCCGGAGAAATTAAATGATTAGCACAAATCTTTAAGGTCTTATCTCTTCTCATCAAAATTCTGACTTTACCAGTTTGTTTATGTTTTAAGAATTTAACATCACCAGTACCTCTTTCTTTCCATTCTTTAGTATCACCATGGAATCTAAATAATTTAGCACGAACTTTGAATACTACATCTTCATCCTCTTCATGAGTCTTAACATCAACTTTTTCTAATTGAACCAAAGGTTCGAAATGAACATCGGCTTCTTCTTCTTCGGCCTTATCTTCATCGTCCTTGGATTCTTCTTGTTTCTTTGGTTCAGATTCTTGTTCTTCTTCCTTTGGTTCTTCCTTCTTTTCCTTCTTAGCACCAAACATAGAGAAGATTGTGGAAGTTGGTGGTTTTGGAATTGAAGATTCTTCAGTTGATTTAACTTCTTCGGCTGACATTAATAATATATATTGATTGTGATGATGATTTGGGAAATCTTTGTGTGGGTAAGGTTGATCTGATGGGAATTTTTTTTTTTTGTCACTCTGTCTGTTAAGATTTTCTTAGCGATGGTTGATGATGAGAAAGCTTTCGTGTGTTTATTAACAAAAAGATTTTGTTTAGTGTGGATACGTTAACTATGTAAGTTGTGTGTATAATTATGAGGGCGATAAATAGAATTCTAAAGAAGAAGAAGAGACGAAAAAAAGACGAAAAATTTCACTTATGACTTCCCAACTAGGAAGTAACCACTTGAACTAGCTAGCATACAGATCCTATTTCATTTTATATACAAGTCAATCACACTATAATATACAATTACAAACTTTATCTATTTGGATCTAGTTAATACAGAATTGGTTAAGAACTCTAAGGCACTTCTAGCATCAGACTCTGGTAAGACTCTTAAATTATTTAATGCACGATGACAATAATCTTCAGCGATAGCTCTAGTCTTTTCTAACCCATTATATTTCTCCACCGCTCTTCTTGCAATTTCAACATCACCTGGTTCACTAAACTTACGAGCAATTAATTGCCCCAATTGAGGTTGTTCCTTCCAAGCAAACAAGATAGGAGCAGTAGCTAACCCTAATTTCAAATCTGCTTGAGTTGGTTTCCCAAAAGCAGCATCACTTGATGTATAATCTAACATATCATCAACAATTTGGAAGCATAATCCTAAGTTACGGCCAAAATCATAACAATTTTCAATTATATCATCATGAGATCCACTAAGGACTGCAGCAGCACGGGACAGCTTGGACATTAAAGATGCAGTTTTAAGATAGGTTTTGTGTAAATAATATTCAAATGCTGCTTCAACATTAGTTACATGATCAACTTCTTCTTGAGTGGGTGCCTTGACACAATAATCATGTTGTTTAGTTGGAACTTTCCCAGTGGGTTCTGGAATAGACTTAAGTTCTCCGTCATTATTAATAATATTACTTTTATCTTGTGACACAACTGTATTTTTTAATTGCATAAATTCCCCTTCGACTAAATTTGCAATTGTAGTAGATAATAATTCAATAACTTCTGGGTTTCTCAATCTTGCAATGGCAACAGAAGCTCTCGCCAATAAGAAATCACCTGCCAAAACAGCCATTTTATTGGTAAATGCAATATTTCCACTTGGTCTTCCTCTTCTTGAATCGGATAAATCAATCACATCATCATGCAATAATGAAGCAGTATGTATCATTTCCACAATCTCAGCTAATCTTCGTTGTTTTGGTAAAATACCATTCATGGAATCAAATTCAGGTAATTTGTCCATTGGCTTCAGTAATGGATCCAATATAACTTTAGGATTGATTCCATGTAAAATTCTTAACGGGGAGATTGAATCATCAACTGATTTCCCAGCTACTGAAGTCTTTGTAGGTGTACCTTTAAAATGAGGTTGTTCCGTAACATCATAAGTATCTATCTTGATTCTATTTCTTTGTTCTAATGGGATTTTCAGTAAGGCTTTTGATAACAATAATACAATTAATGGACGAACATTCTTGCCATCGGCTTCAAAATAGTAACTACTGACCCGATTCAAAGTAGGATGTCCCAGTCCAATTAAGCTAGCTATAGATTTGGCCAAATTGGACATTTCATGACTAACTATTGAAAAGGGATCATGGAAAATCGTTTCGCTAGGAGGTTGAACTAATTTTTCTGCAGTTTCAACAGCTGTATTGAATGTATTTGGAGATGTACGAGTAGAATATGAACTAAGTCCTTGTACTACTTTCAACCTAATTTGGATACTTCTCAATCTGGGTATGGTTCTCAGAAGCATATTGTTATTTGGAGTTAGAGTGTGGTGGTAAAACTCCTTTTCAATTCAGATTTTCAAAATTTATTTCAACCTGAAAAATTCAAAATCGATTTTTTTTTTCTTGTGGTTATTTAGTTCCGAAGGGTTTCTGTGTTCATTTGATGTAGGTTGCAACAAACCAATCCAACCCAACGAACTTTACGAAACTAACATTGGTATAATCTAATTTGACCTACATATTTAACCAATTAGTCAAGGTATGATTGCCCATAATTGTTTGGCTTAGTTACAGTGAGATGTTGAAATCTTGAAAAATAATTCGTTCGAAATGGTTGTACCAAATATTGCGGTTCATCACAACGTACACAAGCAGAATTTGCGAACCAGCAAACATAATTATATTATTATTTTAAATCATTAGGTTTAATCAAATGGTCAATTGACAGGCCATAAAGATATGAGCTTAGTAACCGATGTATTCATTGAAAATATGTTTAAGAATGATTTGACACGAAGTTCCGAGGTATTTTTTTTTCATTCTTCTGCCACTGAATGTCCATATACAATATAACCTTTTAAAATATTAATAAAATTGGTTGCAAAAAAGAAAAAAAAAAAAGAATTAAGAAATTTTCATTTACAGTACAGTATGGTCTTGTGATCACATTCATTTCACTACAACTATTCAACTTTTATGGTATAACTCGTATATTAAACAAACAGCGTAAAACAGACAAACATATAAATAAAAGCAACACTCTGACCGTACAAAAGTTAATATTAAAAATAAAGATATATAAAAATCCACTTTACAAATTAAAAAGCTCTATCAATAAAAAACAAACTTTCCTCTCTTCTCAGCTAGTTATATTCCTTTCTTTGAGAAGGATGCATATTTCTCAAGAAAACTTTAGGAGGAGTCAAAGTTCCTAAAGCTCTTTGAGCGTAAAGATTCAAAAACTGTAATCCAAACAAATAACTGGCATTAACCCAACCAAACCCTTCCGTAGCAACTCCCTTAAAATCTAATCCTTGATTCCCATATTCTGCATCCACACGATGTGGAACAGCTCCCTTTAAAACATTATACTTCTCAACCACAACCCCATTATAATCAACAAACGCTTTAGTCATCATGAATAACCATCTATATGCCAATCTTCTGGCTACACCATCATATCCATAGTTAACTAATCCAATCCATGCCAAGATTTGTTGTGGTGCCCAACCATAAGGATAATCCCATTGACGTGATGGACGAGTCAAACTGATCTCACCACGGGATTCCAAAGTACCAGACGCTAATCCTCCATGTTCTTCAAATTTGACTAAGGAATTAGCAACAATAACTTCTGCTTGGTGAGGAGACGCAAGTTCGGCATAGAGCGGCCAGAATGTCGTTGCGGATTCATAACGAGTTTGTTGTTGTTCGTGAACATTATAATCGTAATAAATAGAATCATCTTCATTCCATAAATATTTATCAACATTTTGTTTTCTAATTTCTGCTCTATCATGCCACATTTGACTATTATATACAACACCACCAACTTCTAATTCATCATTAAAGAAATTGGCTAAAATGAATGCAATATCCTTTTCGTATTTGTACAATAATGAATTTAAATCAACCGTGGCTAAATATGCACACTTTCCTTCCAAACGATATGAAGTATCATGACCAGATTCTCTCACAGCACGATCATGTAAGAAATATTCATCTAATTCGGGTTCTTTAATAATGCCATCATTATATTTTCCAATGAATTGATCACGAGTGAGATTATGTCTTTCGAGGTATGGTTGTAAAACAGCATCAAAATGAGTTGCTTCGGTTTCTGGTGGTACACCTACTCCAGCGGGATGGTAGCATGACAATCCGGTACGTTCATCATATCTTGGTTTAGAACACCAAACAGTTTCATATTCGGTAATAGCGGCAATGGTTGCTCTCTTTAAGAAATCGCTAGCTTCTTGCAATTCTTCCGGGGCAATTTCAATTGTCTTATTAAAGATTCTTAATGACATATCAGTTAAGAATGGTGGTTGGGATCTACCCAAATAATATGATCTATTAGCATTTAAAATTTTACCATAATGATCAATTTCATAAATGAAATTTTCCGCCATACCTCTAGCTAATTCCAAATGTTCTCTTTTACCAGGAGTAACATCAGTTAAGAGACCCAATGTTTCCATATAAGAATCCCAACCATATAATTCGTTAAATCTTCCACCTGGAACAACGTATGGCCAAAAGATTAAATTGTTTGGATCTTCTGGATCGGGTCTTGATGCAAGCGATAATAACCCTGGCTTTTTGTTGATTGATTTGATATATTCAGCATCAAGTTTTTCAGGTAAGTATTGAACATCCAAAAATACCCCTTTTGTATGGTTTTGAATCTTCTTATAGAATTCATATTGATCCGGACGATTGTACGGAACATAAATACGATGCGAATCTTCATTGACATGAATTGTACCATCTGGATCAACCCAACTTTCCTTAATCTTGGTATCTCTCGCCATTTCAACAATGTTTTCTTTTGTAACCCTTCTAGTTAAAGCCTTCCAGAAACTAGTGGATATGAAACGCTTCATCCTATTCAATGGGTTTTCATTGATTCTTGCTTCATCAAGGACAATTTGGCGTCTACCAAATCTACTAGCAATAGTTAACTCTTGTAACAAATTTGATAACATATAGGTACCACGGACTGAAGATTGATTATAACCATTTGAATTGGCAGTACCTAAACGTAATACCTTTGGACCTGAATCTTCAATAGTGATTTGACAATTACCATCAGTATCTTCATTTTCTAATAATTCTTTCAAAGTAGCTTCGATGTCTGGGATATAAAACTTTTTAGGTCTGATATGGGAGTCATCTACTGAGGCACGTCTATGGTGGAATTTTGCTTGTGGTGGAGTAATGGAAAACGCATTGGTTGGTTGATTTTGATAGAGAGGGATAATAGATGGTCTTCTCTTTAGCTCTCCTCCATTATCTATACCCTCATCATGTTCAGGAGCAACATTATGACTAACGGTGGTTTTGATATCATTTGAATGATCAATAGGGCGTGGTGTTCTAAATACTGGGGTGGTTTCCGTATGCTTCAATTCGGGGGTGGGCATATCACGTGGTGTGATATCTTCCAATGTGGGGAAGGCACCTGGGGATGGGGATGGAGATAGTCTAGTTTGATGTGATTCCTCTTCTTCATCTTCATCTTCTTCATCGGAATGAATGGCAAATACTGGGTTTGAATTATTTGGCTTCTGAAAGAAGGATGGGGTAGGAGATTTTGATGAGTCGGAAGAACTGGGTTCAGAATCTTCCTTGATGGTGCTTGTTGGATGCAATTCACGTAAAGCTTTTAAGAATTCTTGCCTGGTTATATTAGATTCAAATACTGAAAAGGTACGAACTCTAGCTAATGGTGAAGTTAACTTGTTTGCTTTTCTTTGTCTATCCCCATAATAATTCTCAGCAACATCGTAAGGATCCTCATCATCAGTTGAGGAACTAGACACCCTTCTATTATTGAACGAATTGCTTTGTAATGTCTGTAAATCCATGGCTATATGTTTTACACAGTTTATTTTGTTATGAAGAAAGAGACAGAGAGAAAAGGATAACCGACTAACAGAAAGAAATGGAGTTAGTTTATATAGGAATCACTAAATGAAAATGTATGACACAAATGCTTGATAATTATTTTTTTTTTTTTTCGCAAATTATATATTTTTTTTTTAATATTTTTAAGCTTTTTTTTTTTATTCTTCTTGCTAGAACTTGCCCCAAAAAAATCGCTAGTTACTATTGAAGAATGGATTGTTTCGTTTCAATTATTTATCTATTTTTAATTTTTTTAATCTGTAAAATAAACAACATATCTTGCAAGAAAAAAATGGTGGCATCGTCATAATCTATTTTGTTTTCTAAATAAATATTTCACGAATAAGGCGGGTATCGAATAGTTTTACTAGAGTATCTAGGACTGTATTACGTGGCTACTATTATGCGAGGCTGCTCGAAAAACCGTAAAAGCAAGAGGGTGCTGTCTAGAAAAAAAAGCTCTAAACGCCTAGTGTCTTGTATGCAAACGCCACAATAGAGTTATAACCAGACCCCAGGGCAATCATAGGGGCAACTGGTATTTCAAAATAAGATGAGAATGAATGGAAGGACCTGAATAGGAGCTATAAAAACAAGAAGAATGAACCGGATATGAGACAATCTCCAACTTATCACAATTTATTAATTTTATTTTCATGAAAGATGAGATGGAAAAAATTATGTCATTAAATTTTCTCGAAGCAATAATTTGCTTAAAACAATGCAAATTTATTATTTATTTCATTATATGTTACGCAGTATTGTGTACCGATAATTTCAATATTTCATCATGGTACTCATTCGAATGACATTCGATTTTAAAACAGAAAAAGAAAAAGAGATTGGGCAACCAGGAAATAAGACTCCCGGTAACATTTCATTTCCAATCTGCATAGAAAAAGAAAAGTGGAAACAAGAACCGGTACATAAAACTATTAAACTATGATAGTTAATTGTTATTAGTTGTACATGTGGCAGTTGAATTAATTATAAAGGTCACCATCTTAATCGTACAACACGAAAACGCTATCTTTTCGAAACAAATGCCATTGTAAATCTACTAGTTTGTTCCTAATGCGCCCTGATTGTTAGCGTTCGACTAAAAAAAATTAAGTTGAAAAACTTAGACAAGCAAAACGTGAAACCAATATCTCGACACTTGAAACCAGTTGTTCCTATTGTTATAATTGAAAAGTGGCTGTCCATTCCCTACAAACGCAGTCTAATGGCCCTCGATGCAAGTAAAATAATTCAGTTTGTCCGCCCAAAAAAAACCTTTCCAGTATTTTCCCGCCAATGTTCCACGATCCCAAATCTAAGGTTTTGACTTACACTAATCATTGGATAGGAAATAGGATAGTTTTCCCCTATTTTTCTCTCTCTTCTCATGTAGCCGTATTTCTTGTCTAAGGCGTTTACATCGCAACATCTATTGCAAAGTTTCTCGCTACAATTGAAAATGTTGGTATTTTTCCGTTAAATTTCTCGTATATTGGAATTGTTGCATAACGCGGGGGTACAAAAAAAACCATCCGAACAAAACACCGCGCTTGTGGCAAGCAAATAGCCCAATGCGGTATCTTTACTGGGGCATTGCGGACCGTTGTAGTTCTTGTTGGGGATTACTTATTGTTCGCATTAGAATTTCATTTTTTAATTCACAGAATTTTCAACCCAAGTCGAACAATGCAGCAAGATAAAGTACAATCGAAAAAAGAAATGCGGGGAGTACAACATGATTTTGCAGCCATTATTTGAGTAGAGAATCTTCGAAAGTTAGTCAAGCGGTCCTAAACCGGCAACGTTTCAAACTTCTTTTCGGGATTGGCTTCTTGCGTTTGCTGGTTATTATTTTACTGTCGTGGTGGCGAACTCCAGGGATTCCAAATTTCAATATTTAGATTTGACCCATATACTTCCCCGTAATATGGTTGTGTCATTTCTGGATACAAGGGAAGGAGCCAAAAAACACAATAGGCTAGAGATAGCATGAACAAACACAAACAATATTATCAGAAATTCTTCAAATGAGTCATTTAAGGCCTTTCTTTGGGGTGTTTTCGAACAAAAACGCACAAACTGAGAACAAGAATTGGAAAACCAAAGAACCCTTTAAAGTATAGCTACAATAACAAGCAGTAGTGAAAGACAATCATACCAGGTTCCGAAGTTCTATAGATTGCGTTAAGAACCTAAAACTCGATTGTGTCCTTTCTAAGCTATTCCCTGTGGCACTACATCTACATTAGTTTCCGATTTAAAATCAACCTTCAAGCACAGTTCGTAGCGAGTGCAAATTTCATTCAATGCCACTTGTTAAAGTTGTCGAAATCCAGCATAGCTACGATATGAAATAAATTTTCTTTTAGGGAGATTTTTTTGAGAAGCCTTAAACAAATGGAAGTTAACAGAAAGGGCTTCAAGTAGTAGTGTGGCCTTTTTATAACTAAGATTCTGGCATATTATGCCATGAACATGCAATCTACATTTTGATAGATATATTTTTCAGAATTCTCTACAATATCCGAAGAGTTGTGTTAGGATGTTCTTTCTGTAAGCATATGCTGCGATTTAGTTTAGGGCATTTAATTTCGTTGACATGGGCATAGAAAACTAATCCTCGCCATGGCCAATATCAATTCGATTTGTAAAGGTCGCTTTCATTATATAAAGTGAGAGTGGGGAAACGAGTGGGGTGCAAAATATCAAGTCAAATAACGGTTCAGTCAACTAAAAAAGGTAAATTAGATGCACAGACGACTAAAAGCGACGACTTTTATTCTTCTATGAACACGTTCGAGTACAAGGTATAAACAGAACTATTGATTCTATTCATAATTTCCAAGACGGTAGAAGCACGAGGGTTTTCAACAATCTGCGCGTTGAATTCACAATTGTCGAAAGTGGGACAGTTTCACGATATTCATGGGTTTAAAAAATAAAACTCCTGTCATGTCGATCAACGCTAAATAATTGGTTGCGGATTACCTATCCTAAAACGTATAAAATTCTAATATGATTCACAAGATACAAAGAGGAACGTTACTTGTCACTTTAATCTAATTGGATTCATTTTATCCGGAGCAATGCTTACTTCAAAGGCATGCAACTCTTTAGAAATTACCCCGGGTTTACGTTTCCGTTTTATTCCATACTATATTTTGCCACCAAAAAAAAATTCGGTGGCCTGATCCGTGATAATACTTACGCCTTAACCACACGTCAATTAAACAGAGTATACTTTAAGAGTGGATTGCACTGTAAGTCCTAAAACATTAGGTTTACTTGGCTTTATCAATTAGGTTGCTTTTGATATTACCCCCTATTTATTCGCACACAGTAAAACCATCCCGGATTTTTTTCCTCGGGAGGTCCATTCCCGGTGAAATGCGGGAATAAGCTTCTAAATATTTTTTCATTCCTTTATGCCAGTTTGATTTCCGAAAATATCTAATTTTGTTCCCTCGGACTTTTTCCAATTTTGTGTGGTAATCACGTGAAATATATTTGAAAAAAATAATATGGCTAAATAGCTGTTAACGTATCAATTCTATTATTTTATGGGGATAAGGGAGGCAAGTGTGAATTTTTTTTTTTTTAGAATGTTTCGGGATTTTCCAGAATTTTCAAAAAAACTATAAATAAGGATTCAATTCCTTCTTATAAATTCTATGCTTTTGCTTAAAATTTCCTTCTCTTCTTTCTTCTTTTGGTCATCAATTCAATTCGATTGAATAACTTATATATAACTCAATTAATTACTGCATACGTTCACAATGGTTAAAGTCGCTGTCTTAGGTGCCGCTGGTGGTATTGGTCAACCATTATCCCTTTTATTAAAGCTTAACCCACAAGTTTCTGAATTGGCTCTTTTCGATGTTGTCAATGTTCCAGGTGTCGGTGCCGATTTATCTCACATCAACTCCGACTCTACCACCGCATCTTTCTTACCTGCTGACAAGGAAGACAAGACCGCTTTAGCTAACGCTTTAACTGGTTCCGATATTGTTATTATCCCAGCTGGTGTCCCAAGAAAACCAGGCATGACCAGAGATGATTTATTCAACATCAATGCTTCTATTGTTAAGGGTTTAGCAGAAGGTATTGCAGCCAACTGTCCAAAAGCCTTTGTTTTAATCATTTCTAACCCAGTTAACTCCACTGTTCCAATTGTTGCTGAAACTTTAAAGAAAGCCGGTGTCTATGACCCAGCTAGACTCTTCGGTGTCACCACCTTAGATATCGTCAGAGCTAACACTTTTATTGCTCAATTATACCCAGGTGAATCTAAGCCAACAGATTTCAACATTAGAGTTGTTGGTGGTCACTCTGGTGAAACTATTGTTCCATTATACTCCTTAGGTTCTTCCAAGGCCTTATATGAAAAATTATCTGCTGAACAACAAGCTGAATTAATCAAGAGAGTCCAATTCGGTGGTGATGAAGTTGTTCAAGCTAAGAATGGTGCTGGTTCCGCCACTTTATCTATGGCTTATGCTGGTTACAGATTAGCCGAATCTATCTTAAAGGCTGTTAGTGGTGCTGAAGATATTGTTGAATGTACTTTCTTAAACTTAGTTGATGAAATCAAGGGTGCTAAGGAAGCCAGAGAATTAGTCAATGGTTTAGATTTCTTCTCCTTACCAGTTAAGTTAAGTAAAAATGGTATTGCTGAAGTCCAATATGACATCTTAAACCAAATTTCTGATAACGAAAAGAAATTATTAGGTGTTGCCATTGAACAATTACAAAAGAATATTGAAAAGGGTGTCACTTTTGCTTCTAAATAGATTGCCTAAAGCTTTATTTATTATGGTATTTAGTTCTTAATGAGTTTATATGGTAGATTTACTTTTTATGAAGATAAAATTTTGAGTTTTGATTAACTAGATCTAATTTATATGTTCAGCTAGCTCGTAATTGGTTTTTTTGCAACCAGACATAAATTAATTCATTTCTGATTCGTCACAAGTTGCCATTTCTTTAATGCATGTGTATTTCTCAATAAACTCATAGAAAATTTTGATCATATCTTCATTTTCATGCTTACGGTTATCATAAAACTCAGTAAATGCCGGTAAGTTAAGTATAAGAAACGCTAATTTATCTTTATCGACTCCAAAATCGACCGAAAGATTCATTTTATTGATTTGGTTCACTAATTGGTCAATCCTTGAAATTTGATAATCAATAGATTTCAAAAGTGGAGAAATAATTATATCCTTATGACTCTGAAGGATTCTAGATGAGCATTTTGTTAGTGGTCTATGATGACATCCAGGCAAGAAACGGTATGCTCGTACTTTAATTGTAAGTAGTTGTAAACTTGTACATCTGGGATTGAATTTAGGATGATTATGGATAAATTAGATGTAATTGTACTATTGAGAAATTCTGAAAATTCCTGATCCAAGTATTTATCAGGAGTCAACTTAATGAAATAGCTAGATAGCCAATCATGAGTTGAATTGGCAATTAATTCGATCATTTTTAGCCTACTAGGATGTTTTGTTGCAAAAACAATAGAATCAAAAAATGACCATTCCTTTCTGAAATATGTACATGATACCAATACAACAGAGTAACCTTACAATTTGTACTACTTATTCTCTACTATTCGTACCTTCACAAGTAAGTGAAACATTCTACATAGAGCTAGCCGCACAGAAGGGAGCCAAGCTTGTCATTCCTAAGTAGTCAACACGATCAAGGGCGTTAAATGGCTGCCACCAATCAGAACAATAATCAATCTCTTGCCTTTCACGCACTGAACATTAGTCGATATATACTTGGCGTCTAGAAAGTTTCAGTTGGTCACTCCAGGTTGATTTGTTGCTGCATTAGTCCCTACGATTAAAGGGGAAGCAACTTCAGTGAAGGAAATATCGCACCAAGAACAAAAAAATTGACGCTACCAGAATCTACGTCATTTTGCCATCAAGGAGAACGAAAAGCTCATCCCCTTAAAAATTTGTACAAACACAAGGTAGAATAACAACCTAATTAGGGTATATTAACGTCCTGGTAAGAGTTGATTGGATTTGCAATATATATACGCCACGGATATAATCAATTGATAACTCTAGAACAAATTAGTTATATCATTCATCTATCCATCTCATATTAATAACCTCCATCGCTCTCTCCGCCTGCTCAGCATTATTAGTACGAACACCTTTTAAACTTTTTTTTCCTGAATCAAAGTTTCATTTCCATTCAATTCAAGTTCAAGCGAAACTTTAGAAAGTAAGGAAAAATTCTCAAACAAAAAGTTCATCAGTTCCAATTCAAATCAAGTTAGCACTAGAATTTACAAGAAAGTAACTGCATCAACGATATCTTACTATTGCATTCCTACTTGAAGAATCTATTCCGTCATATCAAGCAGAAAACAAATCGAAAAATTGAACCACCTCCTTTTCTCCCAAATTAATTCACCCAATTGACACGAAAAAGGTAAACAAAAATATCATATAGATTTACACTGCATCAATCAATTTTTTATCAATACGAGAAGACAATCAAAATGGAAGCAATTTTAGATTTCTCAAAAGAATTAGATATTGCTTTGTTTGATAAGGTAGTTGATTCCCTTTATAAAGGATCAGGTGCTGAGCAACAGCAAGCTCAAGTGGTGTTAAATCAATTTCAAGAGCATCCCGATTCTTGGAAGCTTTCTGACCAGATATTAAGCAATTCCCAAAATGCGCAATCTAAATATATTGCATTATCTTGTTTAAATAAATTGATTCAA
This sequence comes from Hemisphaericaspora xylofermentans, assembly GCA_002105455.1. NCBI lineage: Eukaryota > Fungi > Ascomycota > Pichiomycetes > Serinales > Debaryomycetaceae > Hemisphaericaspora > Hemisphaericaspora xylofermentans. The sequence goes on along the minus strand of NDXA01000009.1, from coordinate 106,459 downwards.
TATCGTTGGAAAACTGTTCCTGAACAAGAAAGAATTGGTATTAGAAACTTCATTGTCAATATGATTATTAGTCTTTGTGATAATGAAGACGTTTTTGAAAATCAAAGAGCGTTAATCAACAAAATCGATTTAACATTGGTTTCTGTTTTGAAGCAAGAATGGCCTCACAATTGGCCAAATTTCATTCCTGAAATTGTCATGAGTTCAAGATCTTCATTTAATGTCTGTGAAAATAATATGATTATTCTTAAATTATTAAGTGAAGAAATTTTTGATTATTCTCAAGATCAATTAACTCAAGCCAAAGCTCAGCAATTGAAAAATAGTATGAAGAGTGAATTTGAAGAAATATTTAAGTTATGTTATGAAGTCTTAGATAAAACTACCAAGCCATCTTTGATCATAGCTACCTTAAATGCATTATTGAAATATATTCAATGGATTCCAACAAAATATATCTATGAAACCAATTTATTAGAATTATTATCAACCAAATTTTTGGCACCAGCTGATACTAGAGCCGTTGCTTTGAAATGTTTGACTGAAGTTTCAGCTATCCCTCCTCAACTCGAAAATGAACCAAAAACGTTATTGTTCTTCAGGAATGCCATGGAACAAATCTATACCATAATTCCTGTTTCCACTAATTTAAAGGAATCTTATAAAGTTGCTGCTTCTTCTGATCAATCATTTTTGCAAGATTTAGCAATGTTTTTATGCACATTCTTAGCTAATCATTTGCTTGCATTGGAAAAGGAAGAAATTGCTAGAGAATTATTATTAAATGCGTTATACTACTTATTGGAATTATCACGTATTGAAGAACGTGAATTGTTTAAAACATGTTTGGATTTTTGGACTAGTTTTGTTTGCCAATTATTTAATGAAATTAGAGAATTGCCAAAGTCTCAATTATCACCAATGTTGCAAATGGCTTATAGCCAGTTAGTTTCAGCATCTGGAGGAGCTCCAGATCCAGAAGTTTTAAGAACAATTCCTTTAAGACAACATAAATATGCTGAAGTATTGTCCAAATTGAGATTGGTAATTATTGAAAACATGGCAAGACCGGAGGAAGTTTTAATTGTTGAAAATGATGAAGGGGAAATTGTTCGTGAATTTGTCAAAGAAAGTGATACTATCCAATTATATAAATCTATGAGGGAACTATTAGTCTATCTCACCCATTTAGATGTTCAGGACACAGAAAAGATCATGACTGAGAAATTATCAAGACAACTCGATGAAAGCGAATGGTCATGGCAAAATATAAATACCTTATGTTGGGCAATCGGCTCGATTTCAGGTGCCATGAATGAAGATATGGAAAAGAGGTTCTTGGTCTCGGTTATTAAAGACTTGTTATCTTTAACAGAAATGAAACGTGGTAAAGATAACAAAGCTGTTGTTGCCTCGAATATTATGTATATTGTTGGTCAATATCCAAGATTCTTGAAAGCCCATTGGAAGTTTTTAAAGACTGTTATCAATAAATTGTTTGAATTTATGCATGAAACTCATGAAGGTGTTCAAGATATGGCATGTGATACATTTATTAAGATTACTCAGAAATGTAAAAGACATTTCGTTGTTCCTCAAATGAATGATCAACCATTTATCTATGAAATTATCGAAAATATTCAATCTATCACTGAAGATTTACACCCTCAACAAGTTCACACATTTTACGAAGCTTGTGGTATTATTGTTAGTGCCCAACATAATAAGGAATCAAGAGATAAGTTATTAGCTGATTTAATGTCTCTTCCAAATATTGCTTGGAGTGCAATTATTCAACAAGCTGGACAAGACCCACAGTTACTTACTAATACTGATACTGTTAAAATCATTGCAAATATTATTAAGACTAATGTAGCTGTTTGTAAAGCATTAGGACCAGGTTTCTATTCACAATTGGGAAGATTGTACCTTGATATGTTGTCATTGTACAAGGCTGTTTCGTCTATGATTTCTGATGCTGTTGCTAAAGATGGTATTATTGCTACCAAGACTCCAAAAGTAAGAGGGTTAAGAACTATCAAAAAAGAAATCTTAAAGATGATTGAAACATACATCATCCAAGCTGATAATTCAGAAGAAATCGTTCGAGACTTGGCGCAACCTTTATTTGGGGCTGTTTTAGAAGATTATAGCTCAAATGTACCAGATGCCAGAGATGCTGAAGTGTTGAAATGTTTGACTGCATTGGTTTCTAAGGTTGGTCGCTTGATTCCCGATGGAGTTGTTTTGATTTTGCAAAATGTGTTTGAATGTACGTTGGATATGATCAAGACTGATTTCGTTGAATATCCTGAACACAGAGTTGAATTTTATAAATTATTGAATGAAATCAACTCGCAATCATTCCAAGGTTTATTGCAGTTATCTGGAGATGCATTCCAATCATTAATTAATGCTGCTATTTGGGCTTTTAAACATAACAATAGAGATGTCGAAGATAATGGTTTATCCTTGACCTTAGAATTAATTGCTAATGTTGAAAGATTAGGCGATACTCCATTTACAAAAGCATTTTATGAAAATTTCTATTTCCAAATTTTATCTGATACATTTTATGTTTTGACTCAACCAGATCATAAGGCCGGATTTTCCCTTCAGGCTCAATTGTTAGCAATTTTGATTCATTTAGTACAAGATAATGTTATCAAAATTCCATTGTATAGTCCAGACCAAGCACCTCCTGGTACTTCAAATTCCGATTATTTGAAGCAATATCTATCTCAATTATTGTCATCTGCATTTGAAAATTTGCAAAAGGAGCAATTAGTCAATTTCCTTAACGTTTTGACCAGTTGTTATAATGATATATATAAATTTAAGGGAACTTTGAGAGATTTCTTGGTTCAATTGAAAGAATTTGGAGGTGATCCAACGGACTATTTATTCGCTGATGAAAAAGAGATGGAAAGGGAAGAGAGAACCAAATTACAACGACAACAAGATTTACTTGTTGGTGGATTAATTAGACCTTCCGAGATGGAAGAAGATGACTAGAAAATTTTTTATAGCTATGTATGCCTTTTAGCATTGATTCATCGTTTGTATTTTTCATCTTTACAGTGTCTTTTAGTTAATTTTGCTTATTTATGTAAGACATACAGCTGAGTTTTGAGGAAATGTTTACTTTCAGACGTGCTTTCATTATGAAAAAACACTTACAAATGATATGATTCTTATAAATAAAATGGCATAATCCATTAATCTTGGTCTATTGTTGATTACAGTACGTCATAGTTTATTGAAGTTAAATATGAGGATATATTTACCTTCAGCAAAAAGTCTTATATCATAAACTAGGAAATTCTAAATATCCATAAATATCGAAATCTAGTGACACAAATACATTGGAGTTTTGTACCACAGGGTAGAAAGTTCTTTATACAAGTCTCTCATTCTTGCCAAGGAAGCTAATCCTCTTTTTCATTGAAATATCCACATTCATCCAACTTATAAATTCCAAACATGTAAGCTAAACGTGTAACCACCAAATCCTTAGCCATAGCAATAGAATCACGAGCTAAATCAAGTTTGGAGCCATCCATTTCTTGCCAATTGACTGGAATTTCATAAACTTTAATTCCTTGCATTTCTGCTAATATTAACACTTCAAAATCAAAAACCCATCTATCATTATGCAAATGTGGGAAAATCATTTTTGTGGCTTCAAAGTTAAATAATTTAAACCCACATTGAGTATCTTTAATACCTTTAACACCAAAAACATGCAACAAAATTTTAAATCCCTTCATTAAAATTGTACGAAGAAAAGAACGCTTAACCACATTCCCAGCATCAACATGGTAACGAGATCCAATTGAAATTGCAGGCTGATCTTCTTTTGTATCTTTTTGGCAATCAAATAATTTTGAAAGATCAGAAAATCGGGTAGCACCATCTGCATCAGCAAATAAACCCCATTGACCACGAGCATATAATAAACCATGAGCCACACCAGCACCTTTACCTCTATTAGGAGCCAATTCGACTACACGCATGATATGTGGGGTTAATTTCAATTCCTCGGCCTTTTTGATTGCAAAATCTGCAGTTTTATCTCTGGATTCATCATCAATAACTATTATCTCATATCTATCCTTATAGTTAGCCTCAAGGTATTCAACAGATTCATCCAACATTGCACCCAATCTTTTTTCTTCATTCAAACATGGAATGACAAGGGTTAAGTCGATACCACTGTATTTAAATGTGCTCGATGGATGGATTCTTGGCGGAAGATTGTACCATTTATTTTGTCCATCATTGGTTCTATATTTTATTTCCTCAGGTAATGGAAGTCTAGGTTGATGACTAAGGACAATTACAAAAATATATACTGCTGCAATTATAAAGACTACCGCAAGTAGCAAATATGTATATACACTCATCATAGCTTCTATGTGATAAAATTGTTGTTTGTTACCAATGGGGGGTGTATGATGGAGTTGAAATGAGATGGAGTTTAGATGATTGGACTGTTGTAAAAATTTAAGGGGGATGGTTAAGGGGATATAAGAACTTATTTAGTTCCATTGTTTTTGGTTTGTAGCATGCATTTTTTTCTTCACGTTAAAAAAAATCGGTTGACGTGTTCCTTATCAAAAAACTTTTATCCCGGAGTACTTTCTAAGGTAATTATCCGCCAATCAAAAGGTGGTATCTTAGGCTTGGTAGGTAACCGAGATGCAAGCCAATGCATCCAGTCCTACACGAAGACAAAAACCGCCTCTGTGGAAAACTAATCCATCTATCCATTAGTAATGTTTCTTCGGTGAGATTCCCTCTAAGATTTATCGAGCCTTCATTTAAGGTGTCAATTATAATTTGGTTTGTGTTTCACTTCAAAAAATTGCAGTCTTTGTCACACAACCCTATTGTCTGGTGGGCCGAATAACGTACAAGATGCGTTACGTCATTTTATAAAGCATATCAGGTTCGTTTGCGTCTTCTGAGTAGAAGTTCTGACATCAAAGTTGACCCGTTTGAACTTTGTACCGATAACAGGTTGAGTATTCCCATTTGACCAACCATTAAACATTTAAAGCTCTGTCGTTTGGCATTTCAAATTCTGAAGTAATGTACATACAACTCTTGTACAATTATCATGATATCAAACTGAATATGATCTGTACTTAAAACCGACACAACCAGTTCTTGGAGAGAATATTTGTGTTTTTCTACAAATGCCATTCGCTTTGAATCAAGTTGGATTCAAATCCTTTTTAAATATTTCTTTAAAAAGTTTAAAGAAAAATCTAGGGGCAAACTAAGGTGAGCTTGTCCCTGCCTGCAAGGGAGTGAGGGGTATGACTGCTACAGGTCATAGAACTCTCTATATGTGAGATTCCGTACTCACTTTAATAGTAAGTATAGCAAACTTAACTTTATGTTTCAGAACAAATTACCTTAATGTCAGATGGCCAATAATCAGCTTGCGTATGGGGTGGGTCCGCATATTCGCTTTGTTATGCAAGCTAAAGCAAAAAATCGACTGGAATTTTTGAAACAAACGAAAATTGCCAATTACCCGGATTATAAACGACTTCTTCTGAAGAAATTTTTCTTGTCGGATTTGCTTGTCCTTGGAGAAACTATAAAGCCACGAAATAAAAAAAGAACTTTATGAATGTTTCTTGTACTTCTTTTTCTCCTCATCCCCAGAAGATCAATTTCATTAAAATCGTACATGGTTCTTGCCTTTTCCCAGAACCATCCGGGAGTTGTCTTTGTTAATGGTGGATCAATCAAGTTTTTGGAAACTTCACATTCGTACTATTTTGGCAATTTTTGTCAAAGTCGTCATTCTTTTTTTTAATTTCATTTTTTCAAGGGTTGTGTTTCGAGGCCGAAATCAATCAATTGAAGGGATTTACTTAAAGAAACAGAGGTCAGTTGAAAAATTTGTATTTATACTTATTAGACTTTAATTAATATATACAAGTGTTTGATTATGTACACATAGTTCTATTTATGCCTTTTCTATACCATTGATACATCTTCCATAAAGTTTAACAGCATCTCTGAGTTTCACAAAAGCCTTGTTTGGTCCTGGAATATTACCCTTGACAATAATAACACCAGCATCGCCATCTACATATAAAACTTCTTTATTGAAAACAGTGGAGTTTCTTCCACCCATTCTACCTGCCATCTTCTTACCTGGGAAGACTCTACCTGGGTTTTGGTTACCACCCATACCACCTGCAGATCTATGAGCTCTGGAAACACCATGAGATGCTGGTAAACCAGCAAATCCATGTCTCTTCATAACACCAGCAAAACCTTTACCCTTACTAATACCAATAACATCAACCATTTGACCAACTGCAAAATAATCTGCTCTTAATTCAGTCCCTACTGGAATAAATCCAGCTGGGTCGGTACCTCTGATTTTAAACTCACCGTGCTTTTGTTTTGGAGTGATACCTGCTTGTATGAATTTATTTAATGATTTTGTATTCTTTAATTTGTCAACAGTACCAATTATAACTGAATCATATCCATGATCTTCCTTCTTCTTGTGACCGATAACTTCACAAGAATCTATTTCAACAACAGTGGCAGCATGTTGTATTCCATCTTCAGTAAACCAAGAGATCATACCACGTTTGATACCATACATTCCTGGTCTTTCTAATAACATTTTTCTTTTGGTACTTTCTTCAACAGAATGTTGTATGATGGTTGGAGCAGTTTTGACGGAGGTAATGGCATGCTTGGATACGATTTGACTTGATGAACGAGTAAATGTCACTAGGGAGGATCTACCCAAGTTATGTACTACTTTGCTACTAATTGAGCTTGATGAAAACATGTTGGTGTTGGAGCCTGGTTTCGTGTAGGTAAGATTCTACTTGGTTGAGTTTAGTTTGGGTTATTCATACTTGGGAAAAGTGAAAAAAAAAATTCTTCAGTGAAAAATATGCGTTTGCATGTTACATTCTTAATTTTACATGTTAGCTGATCTACAAGTTTAAATGTCCATTTTGGAAAGATGTTAGGGCCTATCTACAGTTAGAATGTTATTGAATCAATTATAACCATATACTGTACGGACGGAATAGATTAATTGAGATATGCGTTTGTTATTGTTATATATACATGAAGGACCTGGAGTTTTCTATATAATCGTTAGCCTCAGACAAAGTACCCAAAGAAAGATATTTCTATGAACAATAAATATCTTCGACTTCTCAATGCCAATTGAAACCACTACTTGATCTTTCTTTCCTTCAACTTAATAGTTTGATTGTCGATAAATATACCCTTACCCTTATAAGGTTCTGGTTTTCTGTGTTCTCTAATTAAAGCTGCGAATAGTTTGACCTGTTGTAAATCAGCACCTTCAAGAATTAATCTAGTTGGGTTTGGAGAAGTGACAGTTACTCCTTCAGGAACCTTCACTTTTGGTGTGAATGGTCTACCAACCTTTAAAGCAATTATATCTTCTCCCTTTTCATTCTTTTCCAATAATCCTCTATACCCAGTCCCAACAAATTTAAGAATACATAAATGACCTTCTACGGTTCCTGTAACATTGTTTTGTAAAATAGCACGAACAGTTCCCCACATCGCTCTTTGAACTTTATGTTCTGGATCATTAATACCAACTTCAAGAGCTCCATCTTTAATTTCAAAGTTCATAAATGAAGGTACTGGGGTTTTTAAAACTCCCTTTGGTCCTTTTAAAATAACTTGTTTATCTAATTTAAATGTATCTTTACCTCTAGTGAATTTCTTGCAAAATTCACCAGGAATTTCTTGAATACTAAACTTAATATCATCCGTTAATTGAATTGGTTTCTTACCAACTCTGGACAAAGCTGGTCTAGACGATGAAAAACAACGCATAGACCCTATACTAGGTATTCTAAAATTCATCATGTCTGATATGAACGAGATATGAATCAGGACTCAAATGATTCTTTGGAGAAAACGGTCTTGACTTCTTACACCTATAATCACCCTGTCTTCGAACCAATTGTTTAATTTAATGAAAAATTTTATTTCCAAAGCGAAAAATATTATTTGCACGTGATTTAGATCACGTGATTTTACATGCAACCATCATGTGACTAAAACGAACTTGTTACTGCTTCCTCCATCGCAACTATTTTTTTCCCAACTCATCTTACAGTCGATCCATAGATCTTTTACATCAACAAATTCATTTATAAGACATAGAAAAGGAAAGAGAATCATAAGCAGAGATGGTTAGAGCATTGAAGTACCATGAGAAGAAGTTATTAAAGAAGGTTGATTTCCTTGATTGGAAACAAGATCAGGGTCATCGAGATACTCAAGTGATGAGAACCTACCATATTCAAAATCGTGAAGATTATCATAAATATAATAGAATTTGTGGTGAGATCCGTAAACTAGCTCATAAATTATCGTTATTACAAGCTACAGATCCTTTCAGAATAAAACATGAACAATTATTATTGGAAAAATTGTATAATATGGGAGTATTGGCAACAAAATCAAAGATATCGGATTTGGAAAATAAGGTAACTGTAAGTGCATTTTGTAGAAGAAGAATAGGAGTGGTTATGTGCCGTCTTAAAATGGCAGAAACTATGTCCGATGCTGTCACGTTCGTTGAACAAGGACATGTCAGAGTTGGTCCTAATATTATTACTGATCCTGCATATTTGGTAATTAGAAATTTAGAAGATTATTTGACTTGGGTTGATACTTCTAAGATAAAGAGGAATGTTCTTAAGTATAAGAATAAGATTGATGACTTTGATTTAGCGTAAAGAGTATGTATAGACACTGTTGGTAGACTTCTGTATATTAAATGTGTAGTTCTGGCGTTAATAAACTAACATGGATTGTGTAAAACTTTGTTGTGGAATGAAGCTTATTATCTACGTACTGAAAAATATGAAAACCCCTTCCTTCCTTGTGGTGGAAGGATGAAAATTGGATATCTTTCGTTCTAAGTAGTGCATTTATCTTGTAAGTACAACCTCAGATTCAACCTTTTGCAGTTTCAAAGAATAATATTTAGTGCGAAATTTTGGCCAAAAATTTGTCAAAAAGGTCACAAATGGAATTATTTAGTCGATTTTCTTCAATTGTTAGGATCAGGAATAGGTCAAACATTGACGACCGAAACAATTGAAGAAAATTGAATCAATATTGTTACTCCTAGTGATGTAATCATGCTTCTAACTGTCGAACGATACTTGCTCACCTATTATTAATTTTCAAAATTTACTTGTACTTGTTTGAATTTTGCTGGATGGACGGGTTTGAATATTCCAACATTGGAAGTGTGATATTTAGTGAACACGAGAATCCCAAGAAAATAATACTTATGTTCATGTGTATCTTCATTATGTAAACGTTTACTATATGTGACCGATGCGTCTATCGAAATGAACTCAAATGCTAGTAGCATCTGGAGAAACATTGATTATGCCAAGACCTAAGATATAAATGGATTCGCAAAATAAATGAATAATTTACATCTTGTGTCATCAGACCCCATCCTCGAGATACCATATTGATAGGTCTGAGGTCCATAATAAATTTTTCAGATTGCACCAGAAATGGAATACACCATCATCGAGCACACTATAATCACATTAATAAATTAAATACTAAATAAATAATCGATCGTAATGAATGGTCTGTAGAAACGAGAGAGGAAATCAATGAAAAGGAGTGGTGAATACTTCGAACTATTAAAGAGGGAGGCATTCAATAGGACGCAAGTTTTGATTCAGCCGCACTACTTTTAAAACCCGGATTGAGTTCATGAACGAAGCTATAGTTACCGTGTTAATGACGTCAACCATTATTAGAATTAGCAAGACACGACATCAAGACGAGTTAGCAAGAAGAAGTAGAAGCAACAAATAGGAAGCGAAGAGTAAAGAAGGAACACGAAAAAAATGTACAAATTGTTAACGTTAAAATGACACTAAAAGCTGAATACAAAAATTCTTGTTTATTGCAATTCGTTGATTGGAATTAGTACAATTGGAAAAAAGTTACAAAAGTGGAACCGCTCTAGAGTTCCTATTGAACGGAATGCTATGCATTAGGGGTAAGCTACGTCTTAGGTTGGTATTTGACCAAATCGTATTCTATTTTAGCTTGACTTCATGCAGATAAACGAACACTGGTCTACAAAAAACACAAATTGAAAATGTGAATATTAGTTTCAAATGAAGTTTTAGACTAAAGTTATTGCCATGTCAAGTTGCAAGATCTAATCCCTTTTCACGAGATTAGATCCTAATTGTCTTGTCTCTATATATGTATGACCAGAGCTTTTTCGATTCAATTGAAAGTAATACCAAAGAAAAACAAAACATAAATAAAACTAAAAAAAGATTGTTGTGCAGGAAATAAGCTAAAATATGCTTTTAAACTGCATTAAAAAAATATTTTTAAGGTTTGTTGGAAAAATATTATCTTGATTATTTCCACATTAGTTCTTTCCCAATATTGATATTACAAATCTCTTCTTGGGATAGCTTCAAAATTTAATAGTTTTTCCTAACTGATTGAATCTATATATTACTGAAATGGTCTCTTTGGTTCAGCTCCTTTCATTAATTATAGTCTTTCTAGTTTAAGTAAGCAACGATTTGACATCTGGACAAAAAATATATTTACGGGGCTTATTTTTTCAATTTTTTTTTGAACGTGACGAACAATAAAATAATCAACACAGTAAAAAATAATCAAACAATAAAAAATAAAAAATGTCTTACAGGCAGTAAAAAAAAACCAACAAACCACCACCAATAATCACGAACACCAAAAAAAAAACATTGAGACAAACGGACACAGACATTGTTAGCAAACTAAAAGGAGAAAAGCACATCTACATCAAAGAAAGCTCCAAACTATTGCTTGCAGTGCCCCCCCACCAAAGTTGTTGAGATTGCTATTTTAGTTTGAAAGCGACAGACAGACAATTATACTTTAATCAACCATCATCACATCAGCCCCCCAAACCACAACCCACAACCCACATCATCACCATCATCATCATCAACACATCCCACAGCAAACAACCCTGAATATTGGTAGGATTTGCTCATTTTTTTACAACACATAATTCCCAACTATTAAGTCATTCATTCGTTCGTTATTCCCATCAGCTTCTTTCTAAGATTGTTTTGCTGTATCTTTTGTTGTAACATTATTTAATCCATCCGTCGCTTATCTATACATTTGTTGAATGCAATGGATCCTGTATATCAAAGTAAGGAACGTAGTAGCATCTCAGAACCTTCAGATAAAATAAGTCAAATCCGTCCGATACCACCGGTGACACAGATGCCGCCATCAGTCATAAATATAGTGAATAACGATCCTCGTAGTTCAGTGCTAGCTATTGCAAGTAATAGGGACTCACAAGCAAACCTAGAATCTATTCAAGGATTCCAGAATCAGCGTCCTGGCCGATCCCGATCTCAAAGTACTTATTCGGGCAATTTATCAAGACCAATCTTTCAACCAATTCATCATAATGGGTCTTATCCTTCAAATTACCAACCAAGTAGACAATATGGAATACAACCAAATACTTTCAAACATCCAGTTCCCCCTCAACGTCATAATCAACCAAATTTAGGAACTGGAACGATTCATTCACAACCAAATTGGAGCGCTATGTCAACACCTGGAGAAGAAAGAAACCAGAAACCTCTTCATTCCCAGAATAATGAAATCTATGGTTCTCAAGATAGGGATGAGTTTGATTTTCTGAATCGACCAGCCACTGCTCCAACTATAAAAACCCCATCTAAGCGAGAAAACCATGCAAGATCAGATCTGAGCATATTAAACAAACCACAACGACATTCAATTGCAATTTCTCCAACACCACCGCACGGACGTTCACAAGAAGACCCAATTTCTCCTCCGAGCGGACAGAGAGACATATCTCGAGAAATATCCAAATTTGGACCACCAAGGACATCATCCAACACTACCACTCCTTTGGAAACCTCAGATTTAACATCACCAACAAGAAGGAAAAATAAAAAATGTTGTAATAAATGTGGTCGTGAAATAACTGGTCAGTTTGTAAGAGCGTTACAGAATGCATATCATGTCAATTGTTTTACATGTCAAGAATGTGGCAAGCAATGTTCTGCTAAATTCTTCCCCTATGAAATGCCTATAAATGGTGAAATTAAGCAAGTTCCATTATGTGAATATGACTATTTTAAGAAATTGGATTTAATTTGTCATAGTTGTAATTCCGCATTAAGAGGTCCTTACATTACGGCATTGGGCAACAAATATCATTTGGAACATTTCAAATGTAGTATATGTCAACGAGTGTTTGATTCCGATGAAAGCTACTACGAACACGAAGGAGAAATCTATTGTCATTTCCATTACTCGATAACCTATGCATCTCATTGTGAAGGGTGTCATTCTTCAATTGTGAAACAGTTTGTGGAATTGTTTAGAGGAGGAAGAAATCAACATTGGCACCCAGAATGTTATATGGTCCGCAAATTTTGGAATGTTTCCATAAGTGCAGATTCAGTTGGCTTGCAAAGATTACACTCGATAACAGAAGATGATTTGTTAAATTTACAGTCAATTAAAGAGCATAGCCTGAATATTGATTCCACGTTGTTAATGTCCATCGAGCAGCTGATTGAACGTGTTGTCATGCGATGTTGGTTGACTTTATCTGGTTATGAAGAAACCACCGCTAGCTGTATTTCTGATATGTTATTGAATGCATGTACAGGAAATAAGTTCAATGGGTTGTTAGTTACAGGAAAATTGATTTTGAATGTTGAAGTTTTGTTTAGAGCTTTAGATTTCGTTTTCGATTTATGTCATAATTCTGTTCATTTACTACAAAATACCAAAGCCGCACAATCGCCAACACCACAATCACATGAAAGTGACGAAGATTCTTCTATAAGTCCAGAAGAAGAATACTTCCAGCAATTAAAAAAGGAACCAAGAAATATCACAGGAAAAATTATGAGTTATTTGGCCGTGTTAAGAAAATCTGATCATCTCGCAAAATCGGGAAGCCTTTCCGCAGAATTGTTATCTGTCATTACTGGATGTGCTCATTACTTGAAATTACTTATTAGAATTGGGTTGCACAATGCATTGAAATTGAATAAACTACATGGTACAACAACAGCAATTGATAACTTTTTAGATTTGACAGCTGAAGCAGAATCATTGAATACCATACAGGATGAGAGACAAAGGCTTCGTATGATTAATTCAAAATTGTCTATTCCAAAGTATTCTACTGATGCATGTATGTCATGTTCCAAGAGTATAGAGAAGTCATGTTTCAAACAGGGAAATAGTCGTTGGCATCCCAAATGTGTAAGTTGTGGCTCCTGTGGAAGAGCAATTGAAATGCACGAAGCTGGAGTTACTAAATTGGATCGAATTACGAATCAAATAACATGTAAGGATTGCCCATCAGCAAATGAAGTGATTGACGGATTTGAAATAGTTTCCGATTTATCTCAATTGGTTTTTCTTTTGAAAATTGCACATGCTAGATCTAGATCTGTCATGAAGGTTGACTTTGCAAATATTCCAATCGATTTTGATGTCCCAAGGGATTCAGCGAGATTGTCCACGGCTTCACAAGATGTTACTGCCTCTACGGCTACAAGCTACTCACAAACTCTTGACGATGTCACTACCTTAAGAAGAAAACGTCAAAGTCAAAAACTATTTACATCAGTGAAAAAAAATGCGAGAAAATCGGTCATTCTAGAAGTCCCAGAAGGTACTAAAGCAAGTCAAGATGAAATCGATCGTCCAAGAGCCCCTGAGGAACATATTTCTGAAGAATTGTCAGACCTTAGTTTTGAACAGATACCGTCAACCGTTGGGCCAACCCGTATGGAAAGCACCTCGTCACAACTTTCATATATTTCCCAACATAGCGCTCAATTTAATGTTAAACCATTGATTAGAGATGAGCCCCAACGCCAACAATCAAATACTCACCTAGATCGTACTTCTGATATGTTAAAGAATGAAAAGTCATTGACATTGGATGATATTCCACGTATTGTCGCGGCAGAACAAGCAAGAGATCAACGACCAAATGCATTCAAGCATCACAATACGTTATATCAAAGACAATCGACTCAACTCAGGGTGAAACCAGGTACAAGAATTCCATCTAATTTAACTCCAACGGGAGTGCTTGAAAATATCCTAAGTAGTGGTCGTTCAGTTGATGAAGCACCCTCGTTTAAGAAAACGAAGTATTATTCTGAATTAAGCGAAGAGGAGCATTATATACTCCGTCATATTGCGATTGAGGCATTTATTCACGTGAATACGAACAACGGTGGTTATAACAAAGATGAATTATTAGGGTTTATTCAAAAGAAGAAACAATCGACATTTTGGGATAAATTTAAATTTAGTAGTGATGGCAAAAAAGATAAAACAATGTCAGTATTTGGTGTTGAATTATCCAGTTTGACAAGTAAATATGGGATTGACTCCGATTTAGGTGTCGGACCTTCAAAATTAAGAATTCCAATTGTAATTGATGACGTCATTAATGCATTAAGACAGAAAGATATGTCTGTTGAAGGTATTTTTAGATTGAATGGGAATATTAAGAAATTGCGTGAATTAACTGAAGAAATCAATAAGAATCCATTGAAGTCTCCCGATTTTAGTAACCAAAGCGCTGTTCAGTTGGCAGCATTGATGAAGAAATGGTTAAGAGAGTTGCCTAATCCATTATTAACCTATACCCTTTATGATATTTGGATCTCTTCTCAGCGAGAAAGAAATCCGGCATTAAGAAAGAGAATACTTCAGTTAACATATTGTATGTTACCTGGTAGTCATCGAAATTTAGTTGAAGTGTTACTTTATTTCTTTAGTTGGGTAGCTTCATTTTCTGAAATTGATGAAGAAACTGGATCCAAAATGGACATACATAATTTGGCGACTGTTGTTGCTCCAAACATCTTAATCTCCAAACAAAATTCTCAAAGTAATGATGTTCAAGCTCAATCAGGAGATAATTACTTTTTGGCTATTGAAGTCGTGAACCAATTAATTGAATCACACGAAGA
Source organism: Hemisphaericaspora xylofermentans (assembly GCA_002105455.1). NCBI lineage: Eukaryota > Fungi > Ascomycota > Pichiomycetes > Serinales > Debaryomycetaceae > Hemisphaericaspora > Hemisphaericaspora xylofermentans. Next base: position 91,364 of record NDXA01000009.1, on the reverse strand, counting down.
ATTAAGTATCATTCCTGATGATTTATGGAGTTTCTATGAGACTTGTGGGTTTAATAAATTAGAAAAGGATGTTTCTTCTAAAGAAATTTTGAATGTGGTAGAAAAGTATCTCAAAGAAGTTCCCAATTATTTTGATGATTTTGAGGTTAAGAATCCCGAGGGAATAGCTAATTTTGAAGTTAGAAGTAATACAATCTTAAAATCAGAAACAAGATTTCAAGGAGAAATAAATGGCCATACTCCACAAGCAGCAGATTGAAGATTGGGGGTTTTTGTTTGCTTTGATGGAAAGATGAAAAGATGACATTCATTTGAAGTAAATATATACTGGTATTATATAAAAATGTATATTTGTTATTGTTATGTATTAATAAAATTTTTATATTATAGAATGCTAAATCATAACTGCAATAGTGCTATTCCTAATCAAATGCACTGAACTTGTTTTGGTATCAACGGAAGTATATTCTCCCAGTTCAAATCAACCATAGTGGTTACCTAAAGTGGTAAATTTTATGGAGACATTACCTTGCTTGCGGTTGCGGTTGTTTATCAATTTGATCAGTGGTTGGAAAAACGAGAAAATTTTCAAGAATTCATAATCACCACAACTTATTACTTATCCCCTTTCTACGCACCTCGTCCAACAAACCAATTATAGAAATATATGGACCATAGCCCAAATAGAACACGTATATAAAATGTCAGCATTAACAGTAGAGTCATTCCAACAGATAATACAAGAAAGATTGAATGCCGTCTTAGTTCAAGTTGAAGACATGTCAGGAGGATGTGGGCAAGCATTTGCAGTTATCATCGTATCGCCGTTATTTCAAGGGAAGAACAAGTTAATGAGACATAGATTAGTGAATCATGCATTGAAAGAAGAAATAGCGTCTATACATGCATTTACTCAGAAAGGCTTTACGCCTGATGAATGGGTTGCTCAAGGAGGGAAACTATAGCACAACACAGGGGTTGAATGAACAACTAAAGAGATTATTACTGTATATACGTGACTATCAATATTTTAATTAGTATTTATTTATAATAGGAATAGTCCCATGTTTCTATATACGATTTCTTCTATAAGTTTTTGCATGAGTTTTCATCACAAGTAACCACATGAATGAAAGGATGAGATATAATACAATTATAAGGACAGGCATAATACGTAATCCAAACTCACTAGATTCAGCAATTAGACCAATTAAAAATGGCACACCAGCAGCACCACCACCTCCAAATGCACATATGAATCCAATTCCAGAAGTTTGGTAGTTTGGTGGAAGGATATTTACCAGTGAAACAATTGTGGTTGGAAAAATCGGACCTACAACGGCCCCAGTAAGGAATACTACTATAAACAATATGGAATTTAAATTAGTTTTGGCTAATAGCCAGAATGCTATATAACCCACTAGTGAACTAATGATGTAGCTGAAATTTGCAGTTAATTCATTTTTGAAATAATGAGCTGTTGCGAAACCCAATACGGTTCTGCCAATTGTCAAGCCTGACCAGAATGTGGTTGCCATGTGCGAAGAACCCTTATAAGTCCAAGATTTAATTCTCAAAAGGAATGTAACTAACCAAGCTCCAAATGCAACTTCTGCCCCAACATATATGAATAGGATTGAAGAAAGAATCCAAACAAGTTTCGAACGTAAAGTCATACCAAGTGTGGCAGAATATGGTTCTTGATCTTGATCTTGGAATCCCAAATCGTTAGTTTCAATCTGTGTAGTATTGGTGCTGTCTTTTAATTGATTCAATCCAATCTCATTTTTTGCAATTTGGTTACGTAACTGAGCGATGTATTTGTATTTCTTCGGAGTTTCATATTTGAAGGTTGTAATTATTACTGCAATTCCTATACCTCCAAGAATAGATAACACCACATAATAATCATTCCATAACCAAGGTTTCTGTTCTTTTTCTAACAAATAGGTGATAAGCGTTGGACTAATCATGCTTCCCAACCCATAACATCCATGTAAGATTCCCATCAATTGATTCGAATCAACTAAACTCCCCATCCAAGTATTAAACGCAGCATCCAATGCGCCTAACCCCAAACCGTTACATAGTGAACAAATTAAAAATATTATATATGGAGGTTTACAGGAATTTATCAAATATGCAAATGTCATACACATACAACCCGACACTCCAACCCCTTTAATTCCAACTAATTCATGTGATAGATTGTTAACCATTGCCATTGTAAGATATCCTGATACACCAAAAAGAAAAATTAGACTTGTTTCTAAATCGTTTATTTTATAATGAGTTTGCAATATGGGAATCAAGGTACCTACTGTTTGTTCAGCTAGACCAAATAATGTAAATATTAAATATCCGGTTAGGATTTGAGCCTTTAGTAGATGGGAATGTCTCCAGTTGTTGGTATCAATTGTAAGTATTTCTCCTTCAAATTCGACATGATATCGTCTGTTTTCTAATTTAGATGGGAGACAAGGGGGAGAATTATTGAAATCAATACTTGTTGAACTTGAACTAGATTGGAACAACGTGAATCCACTATTGGAGTCTTGTGACATAGTTCTCTATTTGGACTTTTTGGTGATTTTGCTATATAGTCTTAATGGTTCAACTATCTAATTTTGAAAAATTCCATGTTTTAAAGAGGGATGAATTGAATTTTGAATGAAATAATGAGTTATTGCTAACTGAAAAAACAATGGGGAGGATTTAATGTACTAAGATTACCCATCTAGGAATCCTATCCATATATGGTCTTAGCGAGAATCTTTACGAGAATCATAACTAATTCGTAAGTTAATCTTGCACGAGAAGTATTTACTATCTATTATTTAGAAATGCAAGTATTAGTACTAGATGTTTTAAAGAGTCAAATGGTTGATTGATTGAATCATGAACGTTGTTTGAGGTTTTGGGTTTGATTAGTTTGGGGAGGGGGAAACCCCGAGAACAATCCGACATTTTCCGGTTCCAATTATCCGATTCCGATTCCGATTCAACAGAAACAAAAGAATCAATCAATCATTCAGAGTTTTTCGAGGCGATCAAAAAGAAACTTAACATCCACCCTTTGCTATTTCCATCTCCAGAAAAAAAAACATCCCCATGTATTACTTTCATGACTTCACAAGAACCATGTACGTGTGAAGATTCAAGATGTGGTTGAACAGTAGATAGACAGCTTAATAATTGATCTTGATTCCCATGAGTTCTGGCCCGTTTTGATCAGGAATTGTAAAACGTCAACACAACACCCATACTTACATACCGGGGATCAAAGATGAACGCGGAAATAACATAAAACATGCGGAACGTTTCCGAACGAGGCTTTTTACAACATCTGTTCTCGGAAGTGAAAAATTTAAGAATCAGGATATTTATAAATTGATAAGGAAAGTACCCCAAAGGAATCACTACATCATAAGAATCTGGTTTGTTCCATTTTTCTTTCTCAACGGGAATTTTTCTTTTTTGAAAGTTACCAAAACAATAATAATAGTAATCATGACTATTTCAAATCAACTTTCAGACTCAAATTTATTCAGACCAATTAAGGTAGGTGATATTGAATTGGATCATAGAGTAGTTCATGCACCAACTACCAGACTGAGAAACTCTGACGCATATAAGCCAACCGATATTATGGTTGAATATTATAAAACAAGGTCAAAATATCCTGGCACGCTAATAATACATGAATCTTGCATTGCATCTCCGAGAGCAGGAATAGTTACTGATAAGGCTGGTTTATGGTCTCAAGGTCAAATTGACAGTTTCAAAATAATGACAGATGAAATTCATAAGAATGGGAGTTATGTTTCTTGTCAAATTTTTGGAGGAGGAAGAGTTGCAAATATTCAAGCTATGAAAAATTTAGGTGTTCCCTTCACAGCTCCTTCTGTCGAATATCATTCTCAAGCTCAACTAAATAAAGCCAAAGAACTTCAATATCCCTTGAAAGAATTGACTATTGACGAGATTCATGAAATTCAAGATGATTTTGTTAAGGCAGCCGTGAATTGTATTACTAAGAGTGGATTTGATTTTATTGAATTACACGGTACTTCAGGATTTCTTATTGAACAGTTCTTATCACCGTTATCTAATAAGAGAACCGATATATATGGTGGTTCAGTAGAGAATAGATGTCGTTTCCTTTTGGAAATTGTCGATAAATATATTAATCATCCTGATATTGGTGCTAAGAAGGTTGGTATTCGGATATCTACATGGTCTACCCATAATGGAATGGTTTATCCAGAATGTGAATTTGATGAAAACTTTCCTCCATTAATCTTTTGTAAGTATATTATGAAAGAAATGGAACAACGTAAATCACAAGGAAATGAAATTGCTTATATATCAATTACTGAAGCTAGAGTTTCCGGTTCTACTGATACTGATGCCACTGGAAAATCAAATGATTCTTTACTTCCATTTTGGTCGGGTGTTTTAATTAGAACTGGAGGATATGCAACAAACTATAAAGGAGATCCATTTAGTATTAAATCGAATGCCATGCATTTGAAAGTTGGCGAAAATGGGGTTATTCAACATTATAAAACATTAATCGATGACGTTAATCGTGATGATAGGACAATGATTGGGTTTTCTCGCCCGTTCACTTCCAATCCTGATTTGGTTTATAGATTGAATAAGGGACTTAAATTAAACCCATATGATAGAACTTATTTCTATACCCATCAAGTTCAGGGATATTTAACATATGGCGAATACAGCAATGATGAAGAAATTGAGTACATAGAGTTATCAGAAGAGGAATATAAAAGAGAAGGTGCGGAGATTGCATAACCTGATAAAAGCTGTTATGTTGGGTATATTCAAAATAACTGTTATGTAGATAGTAAATAAACGAATCTCAGATATCTTCATATTCATATTCTGTGATCATAACTCCAATTCAGTATAGACTTGGCTCAAACATGATTTTGATGCAATGGTTTATCAGCGTTGGCGGAGATTGGATGGGAAGATATTTCTTCACCCTTTGAAATTGTCAACATGGCATGTCAAATATTCAAGAACAAATTGGCTTACAATAAGTTTTGAACCCATTAAAACTGATCATTTAGAAGATTAAAATGGAGCCTAGTTGTAATTTTGGAAACGTTACTTGTATTGACATGTTACCTTTCCTACAGTTGAAAATTGAGGGATATATATTTTAATTAGATACAAAAAGAGTTTATACATAATACTATAAGGTCATCTATTTACGGCATTATACGCTATCCTATTTGGCGTCCTTCTTCTATGAATAAGTGAAGATAAATGCACTCGATTTTTCACTGATCGGGAAAGTAATGTTTCCTTAATCTTTTCTGGAGGGACACCCTCACTAAGTAAATTTGCAACCAATCCAGATACAATAGGAGCAGCCATAGAAGTACCTGAAAGTATCAGCGGATGTGAAGAGTTACGAATATTTACGCTTTCGACTTCTGCTCCACTGGCAAATATATCAACACACTCTCCCCAGTTAGAAAAACTGGTCAAGGTATCATTATTGTCATCAATCGCACCAACGGTAATAGCTTCTTTGGAACTTGCTGGGCTAGTCAAGCAAGCATCCATATTGTTATTTCCAGCAGCAGCAACTATAATTATCCCAGTTTTGGCAGCTTCTGCAATAACATCGTTCAAAATCTGGTTCTTGTATGAGCCCAATGACAAATTCACCACCCCTTTCATCCCCGATTCTTCTCGGTGATTTACGGCAAACTCTATTGCTGAAAGAATCGTACTTAAAGTACCAGATCCTTTTTTATTTAGAGCCTTTACTTCAACAATATTCACTCCTTTAGCTACTCCATAAGTTCGAGATCCAATTAAACCAGCAACATGTGTCCCATGTCCATTGGAATCTCCGCTTCCTTCTCCAGTAAAATCTTCGCCAACAGACGCTCGACCTTCAAATTCAGGATGACCTACATGGACTCCTGAATCGATAACATAGGCATTTACTCCTTTTCCAGCATATTCAACTTTATAGATATACGGATAAAACCTCCCTGGCCACATTCTTCGCCTTCGACTAATTCTAGCTAAGTGTCGCGGGGCATTTTCTTGAACGCCTAAATCATACGCTTCAAAGGGCTCGTCAGGAATCACATCCAGCACCAATGGACAACGCTTAAGTCTCGCCAAGTTGGTTTCGGAAAAATTCCCAACAAAACCTGAAAAGTTACCAATTGCAAATGCATTAATAATTTTCTCCCTGATCTGTTGATCACTGGGATATTTTTGATCATATGTGATAAATGTATCTAGTGTTGCACAATTTCTAAGGGATACAAGGTATGGTACCCCAATGCATGCCCCAAGATGAAAAAGTACAGTATAGATTACAAAACGTATCATTACGTGGGAATCAATATTTGCGCAAGATAAGACAATAAAAGGTAAAAATGACCGATTTCGTTCATAAACGGTTATTGGGTATATATCTGGGCTTATATATACGTATCCCTTTCCATAGCATACCAAAAATTTTAACTTCACCACAAATTTACCAAAATCATATCACAAATTACATCAGTTAATTATCACTAAGAAAGGAAACGCTCTGTCATCTGCCAATAATGTATGTCTATTTCATTCGAGCCCAACAGGAAGTCATTTGCTTTCCCGGTTTGAATCATAAATTTACATTGCATTTACCTGTTCTAGCACCATTGATGAACATATTTAATAATTGTATAATTCAATCTCTACTAGGTTCAAATTAGTGGCGAGAAATGCAACCGTCGGCTTGGGAATGATGCCAATCATCGTCTGAAAACAGGGTAACCCAAGGTACCTCTGCTGTACTTTTCCTACCGCCCTGAGACCAAATTTAGCGCGTAATTTAAGATTTAGACGTGTTTTGTTCCACCACAAAAAAATGTACATCGCCCTAGCTGATGGTTATATCTACGCAATATTGACCTCCAACTCCTCATCCATAAATTCTACTTATCATCTAGTTATTCTACAAGAAAAAGTCACAGATAAGCATATGTATATACCGACTGAATTTTTAAAGCCAGATTTATGACATTACCAATGAATAGTTTGGATTATGTCTCAGATTCAGAACATGAAGCAGAAAATGAGATTTCTGTTGACATGATCTCAACTGAATATCTACAGAGGAATTTGAATAGACTATCACCAGATAAAAGATACTTTGTTTGGAATGAGCTATCAGAGGATGGAAAATTTGTCAGCTTACTTCAAGAATTGAGCCAGGCATTGAATTCATCACATCATAATCACGATGTAAGAGACAACAATCAAGAACCACATCAACAAGATGGCACTCCTGAAGTAATAAATCCTGACATCAATAGTATATTGGATACCTCCAATGATGATTCACATGCAACCGATAGCGTTGAAAGTGTGACAGAGAGATTAGTAAGTGATTTACCAGAGGCAATCACAAAATACAGTACCCTGCTGACCGGTGCTCAAGAGAAACATGATCTAGACCACGAGAACAATAACCACTTGAGGAATTATTTGGATTCAAGACTGAGTGTTGTGTCAAGAAGAGGGTTAAGGAAAAGAAATTTTGCAAGTACACATCCGTATCTTGCGGATCAAGCACATTATCTAGGACTAGCAGAAGTAAACTTTCTTAACGAACTTTATGAAGAGAATAATCACGACTTAGAGATGGTAGTGAAGTTTTTAAACGTTCATTATGTTAAGTTAAAGCAAAAATATTCTAAAGATGAAAAGTACAAGTCAAAAAACTTCTATTCAATCTTAGGAAAACAATCGACAACTGCAAAAGAGAAGGAAATGGAAGAGCAACAACAAGAACTACATGATTTTGAATTTCAGACATCACAACCCTTGGAAGGCAACGAAAATGACATCGATCCGTATGATCCATATGGTTCGGACGATTTCAGCGATGAAGATGAACTTTTGAATACCACAAGAAAACATCACTCTTTGCTTGTGAGTGAAAATGAAGAGTCGGAAGTTTCTGACAGTGACCTTGATACAATTGTTAGAGTCGGTGGTAAATTCAGACATGAAAAGAACGTTCTACGAGGAGTTCTTCCAGAATCTGCCAAGCGGTTGCAAATATATAAATCAAACCCTAGACAAAGATACCAAAGAGATTTACAAAAGAACACAGAACATCGGAAAGGTATGGCTATACGTAAATCAGCGCCCCGATCATATACGGATAGAACTGCACTAACCGAGTTTGATGGTTTCGTGGATGAAACAGTCGTGTATGATACCACAAACGAATTATACCATGAACTATATGCAAACGAACCAGTCGAAGAGATTCCAAATTTGGATCGATTTGAAACGTATTCGATCATATCTGATGCGTCAGGTTCCGAAGTTGAGGAGTTAGAACCAAGTGATGATGATTTATTCGAAGTTCGGGCCCCTCACGAGAATTTTGTAACGGATCATAACTTGAGTGAAACTAACGATGACACAGGTTATGATTTTGAGTTTCATAATGATGATGTGAGAGAGCTGGATACGATTAATATGATGCTTGCAACTTCGATGGGGGGAAAAAATAAGAAACCTGGAGAACCACAAAGAAAGAAGCAAAGGATTAACGGAGTTCGTAGGAGAGAAAATGGATGGAAGCAACTGACGTTACCAAATAGTCCTGCAATAGGGAAAAATTCATTAGCTCCGAAGAAACCCTCAAGAAAAATTATGACAACTGGTGTTAGTACTCGACGTTCCAAGGGACACTTGAAGTTAAAATCTGTTTCTACTTCCATTCCAAAAAGGCAAAGAAAACAAAAACTCACCCAACATAGAAAATTAGGTAACATTAATAAACTAGTTAACAAAAGTACGAGGGAGAAAGATGATTACTTATTTCTGAGAAAACCTATTTTGTCGACCACAATTTTCGAAGCTGAAAGTGATCATAAATACGTGGAAGAACTTCATTTGGGAATATCTGGCGTTGAACCGCGGTCACTGAATCCACGCTTTTCTAAGGGAAGTATACTTGATATTATCGATATTCGACAAATTCAGAAACTTGAACAAGGACGAGCTTATCATGTCTACAAAGATGCGTTAACAGTCGATTTCAATCAACAGTCATATGTATTTTCGTTGGTGAATGTTCAAAATTCAAAGCGGAATGCACAGAGATTACTTGCTCAGTTGGTTCGCGTATTCAAGAACTCCAATCTATTATTTGAATCTATATCAGAACCTGTATACTCGGCCATAGGCGGTTTGATTCAATGGTTTTTGATAATACAAGAATCCCCAACTTCTAAAGACTGGAAGCTTGTTGGTCTCTGTTTAGATCTGTTAATGCTAAATCATACTATGTCTGCAAATTGCAAAAAAATCTTCGCTTCATATCTCATGCTTCTATATTATGCTATGTCCAGAATTGCAAATTTTCGAAGTGGAGAAAGTTTAAAAGAGAAAGACCAAAATTTGTACAAGTGGACAAAACAATATTGGGCAATTTTCTTTGATTCGTTTGATTTGGATGTGTTTAACAGATGTATTGAAAGAGATTTTACTTCGCAGGATTCCGAAGCCTTTTATATACTATGCTCGATATTGGAAATGCAAAACAAATGGTGGAATTCACTTGGTTCTGCAATAGAGGGATATCAACCGATTAACATTATGAACTTATTAGAGGCAGTATTCTGTTTATGCTTCTTTAGCAAACGTGGTTATTCTTGGAACCTACTTCAGTTAGTTTATCAAAAATCAACCAATGTCATTGATCCAGAGTTTTTCTATCGATATATTGAAATGGTGTATTCATTGAATCAACAGAGAGGATGGCCAACTGAAGAAAAGATAATACTTGAGATTTATGCATCAATAGCAGCAAGAAAATTTGGTAACTTCCACGATGAAATTGGCGTTCCTGAATTGATTCATAAAGTGAATAACCGATTAGACTTGCCCGATGAGACATTTTTTGAACAATTCATACAATTATTATACTGGTATGTCCTGGGACTCTCTGAGCCTATAAAAGTGAAAAGATTAGTAATTAAGCTTTTTGCAACTACAGAAGTTGAGTATGATAGTATTCAGAATCGTCAAGTTATATTTACTAATCGATTGAACTTGCTTATTTTATTGGCTCTGATTTCCACTGTTGACTTGAATAATCAAATTCAAGTATTGTTTCGAATTTTCGACAAGATAGATGATGATGATGGAATATGTAAAATTGCAGTGGATGGTATATTAAGGATATCAGCTATCATATTATCAAAAAGACTTAAACTCCCGATTGATTCATTCATAATATTAATCAACTGCTTTATTAAGAACTATTTCACGATGCCAGGGATGTTCAAAGTTTGGCGCTATTTCCTAAACAAAATGAGCAATCTTTTGCTTGGATCAGAGAAGGAAAAGTCTTACCTGCAGTTGCAGCTTCTAAATATCGCAAAGGGATTGGGAGCGGAGATTCCAGATAGGTTGTGTTTTGAATTGTTTGAATTCTTTTTCAAACTATGTGGTGATGTCGCTCCTTATAAGGCTGAATTTCAGCTGCTGATAAATTTGAAAACCCTTCAGCATTTGGATGATTTAGTCTCTAGGGTATTGCACAAACAAATGGGCCGGATTCCATTGTCAAGTGTGAAAGAAGAAACTAAAGTGTCTAAATTAATCGAATTATGTATTTCATTATGGCTCAAATGTTGTTCTTTGCTTCCATCTCCAAATTGGGAAAGGATTGTGCTTCAAATATTTCCATATACCGGGAATCTCCAACTGAGGGAAAAGTTTGCTATTTGTTTCTATATTAATGTATATCGATATTATAACTTGAAAGGATGTAAAGAGGTGGTTACAAGGTCTGTTGTAGCCGAGTTGACAAAATTTGATATATCATCATACTTGAGTACCTTGCTCAATCAACTAAATAGAGACAGATGGGGTTTGTTTATATATCAGAAAAAGTTGATTCCTGACGAAGTTACTTCTATTTTATTAAAGAAGTCTCGCAGTGTGATTATTCATAATTTTATGATGAACCTATCAAGCAATCTGAAGATCAGTGACAATGAGAAACAGAGATATATTGGTGACATTCTAAAAGGTATATCCTATGAATATGACAAATATTATTCTTCCTTTTGGTATAAAGAGTTTTGTTGCAAGGTGGTTAAACTTGTTCAAAGATACTTTTTCGATCTAGTTGACGACTCCATTTTAGCTGGATTGGCAGCTAGATTGGGAATTCCGAGTTCCGAACTTTCAAAGATCGAGCTCAAGAGAATGCCCACTAGTGATAGGCTTAGTGCAATCCATTTCGAAACCAAACAAGTTCTTTCATTTGATAAACGTTGGATAACCAAGATGGATGAAACTTTGTCTGGAGATTTTGAATTGATTTATCATGCAATTTCCATATCTATTGATGAAATTTTGAAATGTGAATGGTATAGATGGAGATCAATGTATTTTCTATTGAGATTGTTGTTAGAATTCATGGTGGAATTAAAGATTGAGGTGAATAATCAAAAGTATATGAAATTTTTGATTATGTTAACCAATATCCCCAAGATTCGCGATGTGGGAGATTCAGAAGATGATTATTATCGGTTGAGCTCCATAAGAGTCATTTGTGGGATACTACATCAAAGCTGTATTATTTTTGAAGGTTACAAAGAGATGGAACAAATCACCGAATTCATTTTAAACTTTATTGAATCATACAGAGACACATCTGAAGAATTCCATAGACATTGGTTATATTCAAAATACACAGTAGCCGATATACTACATGATTCGATATTCAAAAAATCAGGCGAAAAAGATACAATAGCCGTTGGTGACTTATTAAAGAATGACATTCAAAATTTAGAGAATAGATTTGTTAATACAGATTCAGATCAATGCTTAGAATATAATTTAGATTTTTGATTGATACAGACAAACAACTAAACTAAAAGTACATATGATACATAGATTTTTTAATGAAGCGATTAAACGAAGGTTATTATTGAAGACCCCGTTGACTTTTGATCAATCTGATTTCTGATTCAAGTTTATCCCTAGCTCTCTTTACTTCCAATAATGCAACTACTGCCCTAATCAATTCATCATATTTAGACATAGTTTTTCTTGTTGGCATGACAGGTTTCCAAGTAGTTCCACCCCCAGTTGGAATATCCAATTCTTGTAACAAGGAATTCACCGATTTTAATACTGATTGTTTTTGTTGAAGGGCAGGAAGTTTTTGAGCTGAGCGTAATCCAACTCCAGGTGTGAGTTTTTCTGCTCCATGATAATATAACCCATATGCCTCTTCTTCTTTCTGAGTTAATCTCTTCATTAATAATTGTTGAATTGCATCTGCTTCTTGTTTTGCTGCTGGGTTAGCATGTTGATGTTGCTTTAATAATCCTGCCAAATATTGTTGTAAATGAGTTTGGAATCCTCGATCTTTCTTGAATGATGAAGAAGCAGCCATTGGAATTGGTGGTGGGATTGGTTCTTGATTTGGAGTAGGCCCGCCTGATTTGTTTTGTTGTTGTAATTGCTTCTTCTTTTGATGTTTATCAAAAATCATTAGATTATTATATAAATTCGCTAACCCTTGAGAAGATTGATATTGCAGAACATTTTGAGTAGTTTGAGGTGAATCTAATAATGTGAGTAAGTTTGATCTTTCCATCAACATTTTTTTGGCAGCTAATTCAAACCTTCTGGCTTCAATTACAAGTGATTCTTCTTCTGCAATTTCTGCTGGTGTTCTCTTTAATAGATTTTCAAGATATTGCTTTCTTTCAAGTTCTCTGGATTTGTTATATGCTCTTAATGAATCAATAATTGTGTTGTTTTTGGTTTCTTGGGATTCTAATATTTTGATACAAATTCGATAAAATTGCTCTTTTAAATCTTCACAAGATCGATCATGGAAATATTGATATCTATCATATATTACTGGCCATTTCAATTCAAATAGTTTACATAACTCAAATAAATATTTGGTTTCTTCGAAAGTCCAATCATCTACATTTTCCTCATCTTGAGTGTCGTCTTTGTCATTGGTTGTTGTTGTTGTTGTTGCCGTTGCTCCTTCTGGCACGGTTTCAAGTTTCTGTTCTGGATCTGTAATTTTTCCTACCTCATCCACTTTATTGGAAGTTTCATTTTGTTTATTTTCTTGATTGGAACTCTGATGTGTGTTGTTATCAATTTCGTTATCGTTTTTGGTAGATTCATGTATTTGCTCTTTTTCCTTTTCTATAGAAACTCCCCCATCCTTTATTTCTTTGTCTTTGGGGGCATCGCTTGTCGTTGCTGTTGTCTCTTTCTTTGATTTCTCCTCTTCGAGAACTTTTTCCTCCTTTTCTTTCTGCTCTTTCTGTTCCTTCTCTCTTCTTTCTGCTTCGACTCGTTCCTTTTCTCTTGCTTCCTTTTCTTCTTTTATACGTTTTTCATTTTCTTTTATTTCCATCATGTACCTATTATATGTTTCTTCATCTACAAAGCCTGGAATATCTAAATTCACATTATACTTATCAAAGAAATACGGTTTGTTTTCTTCTTGTTCAAGTAATTCCTTAGATCCTTTTACCCAATGATGTAAACTAATATTATTATGTGGGTGTCCTTTGTTTGGTTTAAACGACATTCTAGTCCAAGGAGATGTTCTAAATTTACGATTATCTTTGATTGTAGAACTATATGTATTTGAAGAAAGACTAACTGCTGGAGTATTAGGTCCGATCAAATTGTATAATTCTCTTGCCATACCAGTAGGAGGCTTTGGTGTAGGTTCATTGCTCGTTCTTTGCTTCTTCTTTGGTGGATGACCAGGACTGTCATCTCGTTGAATATTCAACACATCTAAAATATCGTTTGCTGACATTGTTGATGATGTTGATGATGTTATTTGGCGAATTGAACTGCACTTCTATTTTCGCATTTATTTGATCTTAAGTTAGAAAGTGAGAAAGATTTTGTTTGATTGATTGTGCTTAACTTAAAGAATGAGAGAGATATTAGTAAATCCCAATGAGGTACGTAGCGTAGTATAGTCAGCAATAAACAATAATATTTTTATGATAAACTATTATGCAATAATTAATATATACGGTCCATTCCCTCCTTCCTTACATTCCAACAAACCCCAGATGAAACTTATAAGCGCTCATTGATTTCTCAGAGTGAAAGGTTTCCAAATAAATGGACATACCTAGGTCACATGACGAACTGCTATTTTTCAATACAGCAGTCAAGAAAAAAGCTTAATTTTGAAAATTTGAAAAGAAAACAAATTGAAATTTCCTTTATTGTCGCGTGTATTGTCGCGAAATATGCGACACACCATTTCGAATTGCAAAAGTATGTTTGTACAGAGAACCAGGAAGTCATTTCGGACGTTATATATAATACACTCCTATAAAAGAATGAATGAAACTAGATATCTTATTTATTGTTTCTATATTTATTACCCATAATCATTTAACTAATACTAATCTATGCTACATAATGATAAACATTTCTATCCTCATCATCACGTTTCAAATATTCTTTTGTAATAAGATCCTCAATCCTTTGTTTAATCAAAATTATCAGCGGTTGAAATCTATTGGATAATTGTTTATACAACTCTTCAACTAATTCATGATGCTTTACTGTATGACGTGATTTCATAATTCTTACAATAGCAGCATTTACTTGAATCTTTCTTCCTTCAATGATGTTTCCTTGTACTTCTTCTGATTCTTCTTCCTTTTCTGTCTTTGGCTTTGAAGATTTTGTGTTTGCCGTTGCTGATGAAGATGCTGAAACTGTAAGAACTTTAACTTTTACCGATGGTGATTTGAATTTCTCATTCAACCTAAAAACATCAGTATCATTAACATCTTTAGTCATTGGGCTCTTAATCAATAATCTCAGTTTTGGAGCAACAGCAATGGATTGTAAATGTCTTTTTAATTCTAATTCGGGAATTCCAGTACGTTCCGAAATTTCAATATAAGTCAATTGTTTATTCTCTTCAAATGCCAGTACCATTGATCCATCTTGATTTGTTGATTGCGGAGCAAATAATAACATAATTATACCAGCATATGTGGACATATTAATTTCATAAGTTCTTGAGGGATATGTAATTCTTAAATCCATTGATCCAAATTTTGGACTCCAATAAAGTGATTTATTATCATTCTTTTTACCATTAGACCAAAATTCTTCAAATTCTCGTATGGTGTTACGTAATTGACGTGGCCATATGAATGGTGTATCTTCATTTTCGGTTTTTGAAAACCATTTATAATCTTTTGTCATTGATTTTGGCCAATCAGTAACATTACAAATCTTTAATTCCAATTCTATCAATTCTGACTTGTTATCTTGTTGTGGCGATGCTATATATTTCTTCCAATCATTCGTTATATCCTTGGACAGTTTAATATCTTTATTCATCTTGATAATTTTATCTAAAGATGACGTTCCCAATTCTTCACTAAGTTTGGATAAAACTAATTCTTCAATATTAATACCCTTTGTGATAGTTTGTAATGGACCTTTTGAGTTCAAAAATCGTTTCGCAAAATGATTAGCATAATTGGCTTCAAATGCATCTTTATCTTTTATAAATCGCAAAAATTGTATTGATTTATTTATGAAATCATCAATCTGATCTCCTGACTGTAATGCAACTTCTTTACTCGCAGTGCCTTTACTTAATTGTTTTATAACAGAATCCATATATATTGATAACATTTCAGGGGCATTAACTTGGTTTGTGGAGCCTGAACTCCCACTTCGTTTATTTGGTGCACCGTTTATGAATTCTCTCATTCCTAATGTGATTGATTGATCAATAATAGGATTTTGATCAAATGAATTTTTCAATATTTGAGTTATTTGATATCTATATTTTACAATAGTTTCAATCCATTTGGTTGCAAAAATTGTAGAAGACGTTGACGATGTTGAAGATTTCTTTGACATAGATGTTGTTCCACTATGACCACTTCCGGAAGATTCTATTGACGTCTTAACATACTCCGGTATTGTTTTTCCTTGATTTATAATCCCTTCTTTGAGTCGAAGTCTTAATAACTGATAATCATCATCAATGCGACCATTTAGGTTATACAACAAGGCCAAATCAACATAATTGTAGGTATCATTCTTATCCTCGAAAATATTAGTAATAATTGGTCGCAACCAATATTCAAGACCTTGTTGCTCATATGGAAGTAATATTATACTATCAATTTTATCTTTAATAAGTATATTGTTCATAAGTTCTATAAGTTTCGGGTAGGTTGATGACGGTAAGTACAACTTGATTCTATTTTCTTCATCTTTAATGAATTGACTAGCTTCATGCAAATATTTTGAGCCCAGGGAATACCCAATCAAATGTTGGGATAGATTTAAGAAGAAATCATGTGAGCTT
Source organism: Hemisphaericaspora xylofermentans (assembly GCA_002105455.1). Classification (NCBI taxonomy): domain Eukaryota; kingdom Fungi; phylum Ascomycota; class Pichiomycetes; order Serinales; family Debaryomycetaceae; genus Hemisphaericaspora; species Hemisphaericaspora xylofermentans. Next base: position 74,935 of record NDXA01000009.1, on the reverse strand, counting down.
GATAAGAATAATGGTTCAAATATCGATTGATAGTAATTCTCTCCATATTGAATTTCGGAATTCGCAGTTTCAACTAATAATTCCAACATGTTGATGACTTTTGTTATATACATGTTTGAAGTAATAACAATCTTATTCCTACTTTTTGTTATTTCATCAACGACAATATTTATGAGTTTATGACCAACCTCATCTCCATTATATCTGACTATATTATCTTTAAACAATTGAATACCTAAATCATAAATTAACAATTTCTTTTGTTCTTTTACATATACTCGATTAAGATACATTAATACGTCACTAATAAATTTCATTGCTTGCAAGTGTTCATTCCATTCTTGGATAATTGCTTTCATGAATTCTTCATTCCCATTGGATATCGAGATTAAATATTGACGTCTTGATAGCAAATGCTGCGTGATGACATTAGCAACATTATCATATAATCTTCCACCAAATTTCCTAACAACTAATATATATGCTTTTCTATATAATTGCTCATAAGATAAATTGGAAACATTCTTATTTTGGATTTGATTTATGGCATTCGCTAAAATAGCCCATGATTTTTCAAAATCTAGATTTGGATCATTATTGGTACCATTGGAATTATCACCAGAAGTTGAGCTTACAAGTGATTTCCTTGGTGGTCTGATCTTAGATCTTCTACCACCCGGTGGCATCATCTTTTTGGATCTGATGTATAGATAAAGTAGTTTGATATGATATGAAAAGGTTCTTGATCAGGTTGATGAGTTTAGTGTAAGGGTACCTGACCTGACTGATAGCGAAACTTGGTAATAAGTAATTTTGATGGTAGTTACACGACCCTTCTGGCACGTGACGTTAGTCACATGATCAAAAAGGAGTCACATGATCACTATTTTTGGTTCAGGGCCGGTTCTTTTCTGCTTAAAAATTATTAAGTTATCATTGGCTATAATTCCGTACCGGAGCGGTACCGGCGCCCTGAATTTTGAAATTTTAGCGGGTAGAACATGTCATGTCATTGTTCTTCCATAGTTAGCAACAATAAATATGACTAACAAAAATATTCCATATAGTTTAACCTTGTAAAACTAAAACTTTATATAAAGAGAGCAATGAAACTTCAGATTTTTCAATTTTTCAATTCTCTCCTTGAATTTTTAATTATCATCAATTGATATTTATTTTGTTAAGTTATTATTATAACAACAATGTCGCCTAAAACTTTATATGATAAGGTCTTTGAAGACCATATTGTTCACAAAGATGAATCAGGATCCTACTTATTGTATATTGATAGACATTTAGTCCATGAAGTCACATCACCACAAGCATTTGAAGGTTTAAAGAATGCTGGTAGAAAAGTCAGAAGAACCGATTGTACTCTTGCTACTGTTGATCACAATATTCCAACTGTTTCTCGTGTCAATTTTAAAGACGTTGAATCATTTATTGAACAAGATGATTCCAGATTGCAAGTTCAAACTTTAGAACAAAATGTACAAGAATTCGATGTTACTTATTTCGGTATGAATGATTCTAGACAAGGTATTGTCCATGTTGTTGGTCCCGAACAAGGTTTTACTTTACCAGGTACAACTGTTGTTTGTGGCGATTCCCATACTTCCACTCATGGTGCATTTGGTTCATTAGCCTTTGGTATTGGTACTTCCGAGGTTGAACATGTCTTGGCTACTCAAACTATTATTCAAACCAAATCTAAAAATATGAGAATTTATATTGATGGTGATTTAAATGAAGGTATAACTTCTAAAGATTTGGTCTTACATGTGATTGGTGTTATTGGTACTGCTGGTGGTACTGGATGTGTTATTGAATTTGCTGGTAAGGCAATTGAAAACTTATCTATGGAAGCAAGAATGTCTATTTGTAATATGGCCATTGAAGCAGGTGCTCGTGCCGGTATGATAAAACCTGATGAAATTACTTTCGACTACATCAAAGGAAGACCATTAGCCCCTAAAGGTGATGAATGGGAAAAGGCTGTTGCCTATTGGAAGACTTTACATTCTGATTCTGATGCTAAGTTTGATTATGATATTAAAATTAAAGCTTCAGATATTGTTCCAACTATAACTTGGGGTAATTCTCCTCAAGACGCATTACCAATCACCGCCAAAGTTCCAGATCCGGCAAATGTAACTGATCCAATCAAGAAAGCTGGTATGGAAAGAGCATTAAAATACCAAGGATTAACTCCAAACACTCCATTAAAAGAAATCAAGATTGATAAAGCATTTATTGGTTCATGTACTAATTCTAGAATTGAAGATTTACGTGAAGCAGCAAAAGTTGCCAAGGGTCATAAGAAAGCCGATAATGTTAAATTAGTTTTAGTTGTTCCTGGTTCTGGTTTAATCAAACAACAAGCTGAAAAGGAAGGTTTAGATAAGATATTCGAAGCTGCTGGGTTTTCATGGAGAGAGGCTGGTTGTTCTATGTGTCTTGGTATGAATCCAGATATCTTAGATCCGGAAGAAAGATGTGCATCCACTTCTAATAGAAACTTTGAAGGTCGTCAAGGTGCCTTATCTAGAACTCATTTAATGTCTCCAGCTATGGCTGCTGCAGCTGCTATTAAAGGTCATTTCACCGATATTCGTGAATTCGAATATAACAATCATGATGAACCTGCCGTTCATATTGAAAGCGAAATAGAAGATAAAGAATTGCAAGATGCCGTTTATGAACATGAAAAGGAATATATTGAAGAAACTCCAGCTACTGAAAATGAACGAATTAATGATGTTCCAAAACCTTCTGTTAAGACTGATGCTCCAACTGGTGCTATCGATAGTTTCACAGTTTTAACTGGTATCACTGCTCCACTTTACAAAGCCAATGTCGATACCGATGCTATCATTCCAAAACAATTTTTAAAGACTATCAAAAGAACAGGTTTGAAGAATGGTTTATTCTATGAATCTAGATTTACCAAAGACCCAACAACTGGTAAAGACGTTGAAACTGATTTTGTCTTAAACGTTGAACCTTACAGAAAAGCCGAGGTCTTATTAGTTACTGGTGACAACTTTGGTTGTGGTTCTTCTAGAGAACATGCTCCATGGGCTTTAAAGGATTTCGGTATCAAATGTATTATTGCTCCTTCTTTTGGTGATATTTTTTACAATAATTCTTTCAAGAATTTCTTATTACCAATTAGATTACCACAAGAAACTATTTTAGAAAAGTTGATTCCTGCAGTTAAATCTGGACATAAATTAACTGTTAATTTACCACAACAACAAATCAGAGATGGTGAAACTGATGAAATCTTGATTGAAAACTTTGATGTTGAACCATTCAGAAAACATTGTTTAGTTAATGGTTTAGATGATATTGGTTTAACTTTACAAAAAGAAGAATTCATTGCTAAATATGAAGCAAAGAGAAGAGAAAAGTTCTCATTCTTGGAAGGTGGTTCCAAGTTAATTAAACCTATTAGAGGCACAAAGAAATCACCTTATGGTAACAGAGCTCAAGAATGGTAGTAGAGATCAACCTCTTTATTCTTAGTTATATTTCGTGATTTGTATAGGATATATTATATTTATTTCATAGTGGATGATTAATTTTGATTAATGTTTTGAATAGTGTTTACTTGTAGTAGTATCTTGAAGTCTCCAGCTCACGCTTTACTTGCCTTGACAATAAAGCCTTGAAAAAACATAGTGAAGGACTATTTTATTACAATATTCTAAACAACGTAAGCTACATAATATATAGTAGACTAATATAATAGTTTAATTCGTATGTAACGTGAATTAGTGATGAAATGAATATATGATTGGATACAGTTGTACTTTATTTCATGAAGTGCAAAATAAGTAAGATTTAACAAATTTCTAATCAGCTCTATCGGACATAACCAGTTTAACAGGTTCTGAGTCACAATACAAATTGTGTTGTTGAATATACCTAATAACCGAATTAGGTAACAAATATTGTACTGACATTCCTCTTCTAATAAACAATCGTATCTTGGTACTTGAAATATCATTATAAATCAATTGTTTGATAACTAAAACATTTCTTCTATGTTCATACATTATATCATGACTTAATAAAAAACTTCTAACGTCAGAACCGGTTCTTTCGACAATCAAACATCCATATTTACCCAAGATATGGTGTAAATCTAAATCTGCCCAAACATCAGGTTCACCCATTGACTCAATTAAATCTCCACCAGCTAATAACATGATCTTAACCCCTCTTTTTTCCCCACTCTTGGTCTTAATGCCGCCCAATTTGACATTTATTTCTTCATTGAAATGATCTAATACTAATGCAGTACGTGTATATCTTGGTTGTAAGGATTCCCATGCATCTACCATTAACCAGCTTGAAGTTCTCTCACATGCTAATTCACACATACGAACACGATGATGAGCTGGGGCTAAACCGGCTTTTTTATAATTTGATGAAACTGGAGAATAATAACCTCCAATAACTTCAAATCTTGTTTGTTCGGAGATTGCATCTAACGCCATTTCAAACATTCGTAAATGCAAATAAGTAATCGGGGAAAATGATCCACATGCAACTATTACTAAAGGATATTTACTATCATCCAGTAATGTAGTTGCCAATCTATGTGTAGGAAATTCATAATCTGATAATTCGGTAGCTTGCCTTTGGATTCCATGAGGAACTTCTTCTAGATCGGCTATTTGAGAAGATTTAACTTGTATACTTGCAGGATAGATTTCTTGATATGGGAATTCGGAACTTCCTTCTTCTTCTTGTTGCTTTTGCTGTTGTAATTGTTCATCTTCTATCTCGGAGAATTGTTCGTCCGTTATAACTACTTCATCATCCGATGAAGATGAACTCATTAATTCAGTGTGAATTCTTGGAATTTTAGAATGATATTTACCTTCTGGATGATCACTTGATGTTGAATAGTGTCTATTGCTTCTTGCTGCTTTGGGATGGGATGTGGGCAAGTCTAAAGCTTCACCTAAATCGGCTAATACATAGGGTTGTATAGGTACATTTATTGGGATTTTGGAGGAAGGGGCTGGTGGTTCCATATTCAAATTCTTTGAAGGAGGGGTGAAGTTAGGATCGTGTGTAGGGTCCATTGTAAAGTAGTGTTAATTAATTCTGTAGATAGTTAAGTTTCCTCTCAATAAAGATGCTGATGTGAATGAACAAATAATGCTCAATATCTAGAAGGTAGAGAAAACTAAGGTAACTAACAGCAGAGAAATATCGACGGTTGGATTGTATTATATATTTTTTATTTATTGTATTTGCGCGGTGTTTTTTTTTTTTGGTTATTGTAACTTTTGGTGGTGGTGAGTGGTGGTGTGTGGATTGTTAGAGATTATTAGGTGGTGGTGGTGAGTGGTGGTTGCGGATTTAATTTATTAATAAAACCACTCTAAAAACTTTAAACAAAGGAGGAGACAAAGGGGTCAACGGATCTTCATGTAAGGCATTGAAATATTACCTCACAATATAAAATTCTGATTCTACAACTCTAGTGATGAGTACATAAGTCCAATGCTCATAAGATGATGGGACCATTCATTTATTATTATGAAATTTAGTCACTTCAATTTCGTTTTTAATCTCTCTGCCCGGTTCTGGGACGAAGTCCGGATTGGACTCGTTGGAGAACAAAGAAGAAAAATTTTTTTTCTAGCCTCGTACCCTCTGCCAAAAGGAAGGTTGTTGTCTGTCGGGATTAGTAAACATCCATACTTACATATTAAAAATTGGAATTTCTATTTGTCTCGGAACAACTTTAGATAATAATCACCTAATTCTAAATCTATAATAGTTGTACTGCAATGTGTAGTAAGATTCTGAACACAAAGCGAAAGATGTTTAACATTCAATTAGAATTATTTGATACTTCGTAAAATCCATTTTTGGCTACCTCTCGGCGGTTATAGCGGTAACGGTCGTTTGACTGGAATTATCGCAAGATGCACGTCAAATTCTTGATACAATTTTACCCCAGTAAACGTTCATTTCGGTTAAATATTGATGCGAGCAAATGCAATGTTTTACATTCTTCACTATTTTGTTTTTGCTTGGATCAAAGATCTTTCTGAACTAATTTTTTCTCGTTAATACATGGTAGCAAATTTGCATTGCTAGGACTCCTAGAGGTCCGCGCCTATTTTATGGTCCGCGGTAGATTTATAAAGATGGATTGAATATGATAGTATCCTTCCTGTATGAGGGCATTTACGTGAAATGAAAACCCCGCGGGATCTCTTGTCTAGATTGTAGTCCCGTAACGTATTGGCAATACATCGTTCGCTCAACAGTGTCCAAGATTCTAAGGACGAAAATTTTACTTCGGACCAAAAAATTTTTGCGAATTTTTCCACACATAGCGACGAAGCGTTGTTTGCAATCACAACATCAGCCATGTCATCACCAACAACCAAAATTAGACCTGCCAAGAGACTAATTGAAAATTCTGCAAAGTGCTCACAACAAGGATTGACCTATGGTAATTGTATATTGAATAATTATGCGACCATGAATAAAGACAAATGTGCAAACGAGTTTAATGAATTTAAATCCTGTATTACTAAACAATTGAAAGGAAAGAAATGGTAGAATAACCTTGTTAAGAAACTGCTTGAAAATATAATTGTTTTTTAATTCAATGAATAATTGGAGAATAGTTTTCACTGAAGAGAATATGATGACTTGTTCCAAGTTGTGAATGACCAGTCTACTCCCAATACATGATGATTTTAGTGGAAGTCATTGCTGGTAACATCGACAATCCCAAGCTTTATACGATATGTTAATCTTTTATTATCTTAAGCACGTTCAATAGACTATGCTTGTTATTGTTGATTAAGCACATCTTTCTGAATTCAAAATAGGCCTTCAAATAATCATCTTTCTACGTGATTCAGAGGTAAATATATTAATAAATTGTTCTATTCTGAAGGATAATAGACTAGTAACAGTCATAAGTGTAAAATATTCTAAAATAATTTGCCTTTTGAATACTCTTCTTTATCCAATCATCCAGTTACAAATTCTTGCGGAGGTCGTATACGTAATCCTCGCTCGCAACGTCTAGTGAGTCATAGTATTTAGGTTTTCCGAAAATCCTATCCATAATGTAGCAAGGTAACAATTGTATCCTTTCTATACATACGTTCAATGTAATAATCATCCATTTTCATGCGGGACTGTTTCATTCTCACGATAACGATTGCTTTAAGATTTGCAACAATCCTATAAAAAATTCGATGTACCAGTACATGTTTACTACATGCGCAAAAAATCACCCCAGCCTTTTCTCAATGGTATCAGTCTGACTCTCTACAAGATCATAAGATAATAATCATCGTATATCATTGAGATTGCCGAGAACATATTTTTATGATTAAGTTATGAGCGATTTTAAAGAACAGGATGATTCGCATAATAAAGAGATCATGAGTCCTTTTTTGGTGGTGATTATGACTCAAAGCAGGTTGATTCAGGAATCATCTCAATTTAAACATGCAGATAACTTCAAAAACATGATAAAAACATGTAGGAAATTGACATACAAAAGTTACTCTATATCACCCATAATTCCAGTTTGTAGTAAGAGTGTACTTGAAATAATAAAATTTTCGAAATAGGTAAGATGCAACACACTATGACTTTACAGGGCCCTAAAACTAGTTTTTGCCGCGAGTCACACAATGTCATGCAGCTCAGTCGAAGGATTCCCCGTGGCACAGCGGACTTGGTCACTCGAACGAAAAAAAAAATCATATGAAGAATGAAGAAAAATCATATGCAACAAAAGGCGAATAGAATTGCAAATTTGACTTTCGAATACTCTTCTATTACTTTTTATTTAGAAGGCAAGATAGACAATATTGGAGTCATAATTTGGAGAACCTCGATAATATACAAGTTGTTGCCCTCTTGCTGAACTAGGTAGGAGGCTAGTTAATCGTGACCTACATAAGGAATTCTGAAACAAACACACAACGGTTTGGTATTTTGGTTTGTCTCTCTGTTAATTATATTCTCTTCTGAAATTTCAGACATAGTTAATAATACTCGCATTAATTCCCCCCTCGATTTCTTCTCCACAAAATATCACAGTGATTTAATTGCATCATCATCATCATCACCGTCGATAATTCCTTCCAAGCTATTATAAAACTACACCAATTCCCATTAGCTGAACATTTTTGTTTTTTATTTTCTTGTTTTCGATTAACATTCCATTCTTGATTATTTCAATTCCACAGTCTTGTTGTATCAACCGCATATACCTCATCGAGTCGAAAATCTAAGAAATGATCAATATTTCTCGATTGGCAGGCTATAACAAACAAGATGTCAAAAACATCATATTATTGTTTCGAGAGTTTGTCATCACATTCAAGAAGAATCGACTTACTATAAATTCCCATTCACGTCCAGTTATCTTATTTTTGGGAACACTAATTGGAACAATTGGTTTTGGAGCATATTTCACTATTAGGAATGTCATCGTTAGATTTAACGAACGACAATTGAACAAGAAATTATTACGGCCACAATTGATAAGACAATCTTCAACAATTTTAAAGAATGGTTCTCGTGAAATTTATGTTCCAAAGGGAAAAGGTAAATTTACCAGAATTATTATCCCCAAACCGAACAATGATACTTATGCTGCCGATAAATATCTTTATAGCAATTTCAAAAAGAACCAAGAAATATTAACTTTACAACAGAAAGGAGCTTTATTCAATTCCAAGTTTTTGAATCAATTGATTATCATTTGGAGAATTCTTATTCCTAAATTTTCATGTAAGAATTCAGCATTATTATTCGCACAATGTTTCTTTTTAATTTTTAGAACATGGTTATCTTTAATCATTGCAAAATTGGATGGTCAATTAGTTAAAAACTTAATTTCTGCAAATGGAAGAAAATTTGCTCGTGATTTGGTTTATTGGTTACTTATTGCATTTCCAGCTTCTTATACCAATGCTGCAATCAAATATTTGGATTCTAGACTAGCGTTAGGGTTCAGAACAAATTTGACCAGATATGTTCATGATATGTATTTGGATAAGACTATGGCATACTATAAAATTGGAGTAAATAACCAAGAAATCACCAATATTGATCAATATATCACGGATGATATAACTAATTTCTGTTCTTCGTTATGTTCATTATTTTCATCTATGGGGAAACCATTTATTGATTTAGTATTTTTTTCAGTTTATTTGAGAGATAATTTAGGAACTGGTGCCATTTTAGGAATCATGGCTAATTATTTTGCCACTGCTATGTTATTAAAAAGAGCAACTCCATCGTTTGGAAAATTATCTGCTCAAAAGGCGCATTTGGAAGGTGTTTATTTTAATCAACATTTGAATCTTATGACTAATTGTGAAGAAATTGGGTTTTATAAAGGATCTTTAATTGAAAAATTCAAATTGTATGAAGAATTTGAAAAATTGATGAAGCATTTACATAAGCAAACCAATATCGGTTTTTGGTATAGTGTTTTAGAAGATTATGTTTTAAAATATACTTGGTCTGCTTGGGGATATATATTTTCAGGATTACCAGTTATTTTTGAAGAACTTTGGCAACTTCTTAATGGAGATCAAAATGAAGGAGATGAGAAACCAATCAATCATGCCAATGAAAGGAAAAATATGAGACAATTTATCATTAACAAGAGATTATTATTATCCCTTGCCGATGCTGGTTCTAGGTTAATGTACTCTATTAAAGATGTCAATACGTTAACTGGATATACTGATCGTGTATTTAACTTATTAACTCAATTACACAATTCCCATTCACCGAGATTTGATTATGGAGCCAAAAACGGAATAAAAGATATTCATGGTACTATTCAATCCAATTATTTACAAGGATTAAGATTTGAAAATATTCCAATTATAATCCCTACTTTAAAGGGATCTGATAATGTTCCATTGATTGAAGATTTGAACTTTACGTTATCTAATCAGAAGAATATGTTAATTTTGGGTGCAAACGGATGTGGAAAAACAAGTATTGCTAGAGTGATTGCTGGATTATGGCCATTATATCGTGGATTGTTATCTAAACCTAATGATGATGATATATTTTATTTACCACAAAAGACATATTTTACAACTGGGAATTTGCGTGATCAAATCATTTATCCTTACACATATACTGATATGTTAGAATTAGGATATAATGATGATTATTTATATCATATTTTACGTGAAGTGAAGTTAGAATATCTTTTGACTCGTGAAGGAAACTTCAATGTTATTAAGGATTGGAAAGATGTTTTAAGTGGTGGTGAAAAACAAAGAATGAGTATTGCTAGAGTATTATTTATGAATCCTAAATTAGTAATATTAGATGAAAGTACTAATGCTGTTAGTACTGATGTTGAAGATTATTTATTCGAGTTACTTAGAACCAAGAAGATCCCATTTATTACTCTCAGTCATCGTCCACTATTAATGAAATATCATGATTTTGTTTTAGAAATCCATGAACATGGAAAATGGGAATTACATGACTTGACTAGTGAAGAGAATTTAGTTAGTATTGATAATGAAATTAAACAAATTGAAGATAAATTAGCTCAAGCTGAGAAGTGGGAAGTTAGAAGAGCAAAGATTGAATTATACTTAGATGGGAAAGTTACTGAAGCAGAAATAGAAGAGATGAATGGTAAGGCACAATCATCACAACCAATGATTAAAGCTATTTAGATTACCTTTTGAGGTCTTTTTTTGGTATTTAGAATGAGTTTTATTTATAATTGCATGTATAGATCGCATAGTTTGTAGTTTAATTTACTGTGCAACTTTTTTGCAACCATTTCACACGTTGTTGTTGTCCTAGTAATAGATTATACGCGGTTGTAATTATTACAATTTGCACGACTAAATTAAATTGTGGGAAATTTCTTTTTTTTTTGGTTAAATGCATAAATTATTGATTGATAAGTACACTACCATAGTAAATAGAAAATGTACACTTTAAAACGCCATCTTCATATTAAATGAATTTCTTTCTTCAAATCATTTTTTCATCTTGACTTGTTTATTTAATCCATCAACAATCAATTCAGATTTCTCAAAAGGATATCCAATCCATCATCACCATTATGTCTGAACCAATCAAGAAGAAGAACGGCGATATCTCTAAGGCCCCAACTCCCCAAAATACCCCATCTTCCGTAGGTACTTCATATTTACGTTCTCAACCACCTACTGTTTCTACTATTGAAGAAATCAATGAAGAAAATGTCGGACAATTAGCTAATAATCCAGCTTTATTAAGCATGATTCAAGGTAAATTAGGTGATTTAGTTGGAAAACCATCTGGATATGTTGAAACATTACCTAAACAAGTTAAGAATAGAGTATATGGTTTAAAAAGTATCCAAGTAAATCAAATGAAATTAGAAGCTGAATTTCAAAAGGAATTATTGGAATTAGAAAAGAAATTCTTTAAGTTATACGAACCTTTATATGAACAAAGAAAGAAGATAATCAATGGTGATTTAGAACCTACTGCTGAAGAAGTTGAAGAAGGTAAGGCTTTGGAAGAAGAGGAACATGAAGATGACGAAGAAGAAGAACATGAAGAAGAAGAGGAAGAAGAAGAAGAAGTGGAAGATGACGAAGAAACTAAGGGTATTCCAAGTTTCTGGCTTACTGCTTTAGAAAACTTAACAACAGTTTCCGAAACAATCACCGAAAGAGATTCTGAAGTATTACAACACTTGACTGATATTCGTATGGAATACTTATCTACTCCTGGATTTGAACTAATCTTTGAATTCTCAGACAATGAATATTTCTCAAATCAAATCTTAACAAAGACGTACCATTATCAAGCAGAATTGGGCTATAGTGGTGATTTCGTTTATGATCATGCTGATGGCTGTGAAATTAATTGGAAGTCCAAAGAAAATAATGTTACTATAAATATTGAAAGAAGAAAACAAAGAAATAAAACTACTAAACAAACAAGAACCATCGAAAAGTTAACTCCTTGTGAATCCTTCTTTAACTTCTTCGACCCACCAAAACCACCAAAGATTAACAAGGAAGACGATGAAGAACAAGACAGTGAAGAAGAAGTCGAAGAAGAAGAAGACGATGATTTGGAAGCAAGATTAGAATTGGACTATCAATTAGGTGAAGAAATTAAGGACAGATTGATTCCTCGTGCTATTGATTGGTTTACTGGCGATGCTGTTGATTTCGCCTATCCTGAAGGATATGAAGATGAAGAAGAATTCTCTGATCAAGAAGAAGGTGATTCTGACGACGATGATGAAGATGAGGGACAACCACAACAACCAGCACCTGAGTGCAAACAACAATAAATATTTCATTTCATTTAATAAGAAGAAAGAAAGAAAGAAAGAAAGAATATTTCCTGTGTTGACATTCTTAGTTCAGGTACCGTTTTATAGATATGAATTTTGAATAAATATAATTGTCTTACTCTAGATTCCATTTGACTCTATCTTATTGATTTCGCAGTTCATTCTTCTTTTGTAACCGTGTAAGTAAGGCTACATTGCCAAATGCAATAAAAGAAATTCATTACTACAGAAGACCAATATTTGTTGTTGCAAGAAAAAAAAAGTTGTTAAATTTCCGCAGTAATTGACCTCAAGAAATTATCGCGTACATTCTGTTGTAGAATGCCGACTTACGGCCACTAGGAAATTCATGCTAAAAATAGCAATAAAAGGAAAATATATTTAAAACTTCTTACCAAATAAGTTGTTGGGGCTTTGATTTGCTTGGATTGTGAATCTAACGTATGCGTCAAAATTTAGATCAGAAATAAGTTTACATTTATTTGCGGAATCAGTACCCAAAAGTGACACACCTACTTGAACCCCCTAAGACATCTTACTGACCGCAATCATACAGAATACGGTCTGTATTAAGTTTACAATTATGATACTAATGCACGTTTTTGTATCTATTTGGCGACATTTCCTTTGATTAGTTAAGAATAATCCAGTAGACAAAATTTTGATGGTAAGAAATATTTCCCCTTTTTACGAATCTAAGCGAACAATAAGAAATAAAAAATATTTTTTAGCGAAAAAATATTTTTAGACTGCTTGACAAAAATTCACAAAACTTTAAGAGGTTTGTCAGTGCAGGTTCAGAGATTGAAATCGAGCAAGCTTTGAATAGACCGAATCAATTCCCAGAAGCAAGCTGGCTAGTGGGAATTGGAAGGTGTGAAAGATTAACTTTTGTACAAAAAATGATCAAAAGAATAAACGTGTTGAGCATCCCCCCTAAAGGAAGCTTATTGAAGATATTGGTATGTTAAGTTTTCTTGGGTTGTTTTGTCTTTTCAAAGTTTCCAAATTTGGAAAAATTAGAAAGAAAGCGTTTATAGCTCAATATAAAGCAAGGAAACTTCCCCCCTCCCCCCAAAATTAACATAACCCAATCCCTGCATTTTTGTATCCTTTTCATATAGTAGTTTAAGCTATCTCCATACAACATGAGATATCTCTCGTTAATTTTTGCCCTTGGATTAATGTCCGGTACATTTGCAAATGCTCTAAAACGTGATGAGTCTGCTTGTCAGACCAGTTGTGTATTGCTTCAAGAAATACAACTAAGAATGTGTGGTGCAGAAGTTGCATCTGGTGATTCAGTAGCAATTATTCAATGTGATTGCTCAATTGACGAGGAACAATATTGGTTATTGATGAGTGATTGTGCAATTAATTGTCCAGAACAAGGATTTGATGCTCCTGAAAAAGATCCCGAGAGTATTAAGAGATATTACTGTGATGCAATTATCCCTTATGTTAGCGGTGACAATGAATCACTTGGATCAGCATCTTCTTCTGTGGCTGATACCACTTTACGCGTTGACGATGAAGTTTCTGATACAAATACTACTTCTGGTGCTGCTACCAATTCAGGTGAAGGCTCCCTTTCCACCAGTTCTAGTTTTGTTGACGAATCTACCTATGTGGAAACTGCTACTGGTGGCGCTGGTAGTGTATTTGCAGGTTCATTAGGCTGCTTATTTGCCGCTGTGGCATTAATTTAAGGATATCGCTAGGTGGACGCTTTTTGTATTCTCTATGTGTAGACAATCATATAATTGACAATGAGGAAGTTCAGGATTTCTGGACGAAATAGCGCAAGGGGAAGTGGTTATGCGTAGTTTTAATGAAAAGTTGAAGGACCACTTGCAATTTTCAAGTGCAGTTCTTTCGTGTATAGTTTTCTCTCAGGCTCAAATTTCTAACCAGTTTCACACCGCGATAGCTGTTAATCAGCCTGTAGTCATTTACCTTGCTCAAAGGAAGAAAGAGAGCAAAATTGCTTTTGGTAGAATATGGTAAGATAAACAGGTCGAAAGTACACTCACTCAAAACACTGGCAGAAAGCCAAGAACTTGAAAATCAATAGGAAATGGGTAAATACGGGAGAATTCAAAGAAGAGTAATTTTCACAAAGAAATCATTCTTGGAACCGTTGTAGCAGCAAAAGTGCTTCTTGCAATTAGTTTGTTGCATGATGCAATATGAGCGTCTTTCGACGTTCTACGTGGGAAAAAGGAACACTTCAAGTATCAAATTAAACCTAGGTATTTCGGAAAGTTTTCCATGCAATCAACTCAAGACATCTATAATGCACACGACAGAGAATCTACAAGACAATTTCAGAGAAAAGGGTCGTCTCTCAAAAATCATAAGGGCATATTGGGTTCGACACATCCTCGGTTGGTTCCCGCACATATCGGAACATTCAATTATACTGAATGGGATTATTCATTGGAGATAATACTAGATTAGGCTATTTCAAGTGGCGCCTTGGAGCTGATGAAAAACGCCTCATATCACCAGGTGTAGCCAAAAACTCGATTGCATAAAATGAAATTCAAAGATCGGACTTATCCGAGGAAGTAACCTCACCAAGAAAAAATCCGAAGTGTTCAAAAGAGGTCAATTACACAGGTTCAACGGGTGAAAATAAAACAAAAATATTATTGTCATGAGCTACATAGAGAACTCATCTCCCCTCCTTGCGAGTGATATGCGAAAGACGGAGTTATGCTTATGAATTTACAATAAGCCACTTTGTTTGACGCGCTGTACGGCTGATTTTGATAATGGAAAAGAATGATTTTTAATTTCTTTAGTGGAAATACCTAGCGAGAGGTAAGCTTGTGAAAAAATTTTATGGGAGCTATGCAAGAAAATGGAACGGCCAAATTAATCATTTTTCTATTTATTGTGGGTCACGATGACAATCATAAAGAAGTAATTTAAATGGAATCTGATGGATTTGCAACCATATACGATTCAGTTTTGGGTGCATGTGAAAAAAAAATTTTCCGAAAGAGTTTGTTCAATTTCTACAGCATCGAATGGTTGCTGCAAACACAGAGTTGATTCACAATCGGAATGAAATATTTAACCTATAGACTAAGAATGCTGCTTAGTGCTGCAATTGACTGTTTACAACAGGAGGAGACCAACGAGTCATATCATTCTCTAGGAAAAATAAATTATTTTCCACCATATCGTGTTTACCTGAACAATAACGAAGGTATCCTCCTGTCAATTGGGTAAAAAGAACAATTCCTTATTGTTTCATATCTCGACAAGCTAATCAATCCGTTTAAGAATTATGGATGCGTCCATTGGAAATTGAGGGTTTGAAAAACACCTGTGTGAAATTTCTTATGAAGAGATAAGGTAAACACCTGTGTGAAATTTCTTATAAAGAGAAAAGGTGATGAGCTTGAGATAAGGTTGTGATATCACGAGCAAACTTTTCAATTAATATTATGCTTCCCACAATAACATGTAATAAGATTTAAGGTATTAAAAATCTATGAACAGGGCCAATCAGGAAAGTACGCCGAATTGAGACCCATAGTGTTACACAAGCAGGCGGTTTCTGAGAAAGGATTGCACCATTGAAACATTTTCCTGAGTGAGTTCAAGCAATACGCGTATTCTCGTAAATATCGCAAAAGTCTAGATTTGGAAAAACGGAAGTTAAACGGTTGCTTAAATATCTAAAAGGTTGCATTGTTTGTTCAGCCACTCTTTCTCTTCCTCTCTCTCCCTATGATACGCAACGATAAACAAACGTCTTCATTGGCACATGGTTTATTGTTATGCGAAATAAAAAAAATTCCTTTAAAAATTAAAGATCCTAGAGCAATGAAATGAGAATGCAACCGCGTAATGAAAAAGTCCACGTTTTTAACCTAGTTAGAAGAGACTTACGACCAATATGATCAAAATCTCTGGTATGATAGCATTAGATATGTGTCAACAGACACATATTTCCATGTGAATATCTACAGGGAAATGACAAAACTTCATCCATATAAGGTTAGATGAAATGTGGACATTAGTAGATCACCTTAGGGAGTAATTCCAAAGGTGATTTTACCAAGCATAAAGTCGGGAGTGGAAATTAAAAAAATATTTTATTTTTTAAAATTTAAATTAGTTAGACAACAATTAAGCAGGAAAAAAATAAATTATCCAAAAAAAAATTCTCAGAGAGACACAAAGAAAAGTCACATGCATAAAATTTCAATTGATTTAAAACTTCATAATTAAAAGACAAAGTGGGCTTACACTCTTAGTTTAGTTTAAATTATAATGGAAAGAGAAAGAGAAACACAATCAATCTCTCTAAAATAATAGTAACAAGTGGTAATTTCCCTTCTGCTTCTTTTTTCTTGCGTAAATGAATTATTGTGAGATGTTTTTTTCTTCAATTGTTTAACTACATGCTATAGTTTAATTAATTAATGGAACAAGACAATCCAAATGATTTTGACTTTAAACAAGAACCTGACTTTAAGATTGCCATGTGATTTGTACTTACATAATTTAATTTTAAGATTTATTTTATTTTATTTATGGTTTGTATTTTTACACTCCTTACAGTTTGGTTATAATAAGATTCCTTCCTGCGTTAGTAAAAAAATGTGTAGGGTTTTTCCCAGTCTTTAATATAAATATAAAGTCAACTGCATCAACTTCTTGTTAAATGGTTTTGATTAAATTTCTTCTCTTTTTGTTTTTGTAAAACTTTTCTTTTTCATACATAACGATTAACCCTTCTTATCATCGATATTGTTATTAAGTAGTTACAATGCCAGAACAGAAACAACAAACCAAGCATTTCGATTCCAAGTTATTGAATCATATCAGTGAATATTCATTAGTTAAATATTTCCAAGAATTGATAATTTCATTTTCACTAGTCAATATTGTCTACCAACAATACTTCTTACCATTAGTTGCTTTTGTCAATGTTGAAATCTTAACTAGATCTCCAATCTATGAAACTGCAAACTATGTTGATGACAAGGCAGCCTTTGCTTTAACTACTTTTGATAAGTACTTCTTTGAAATTCCAAAGAATACTGTTGATTCATTCTCAAAGACTTATTTAGATGTTGCCAATAAAAAATTATTAGAAGTCAACAACAAGTTCTTGACTCCAATTGAAAAGAGTGACTCTGTCATCAACACAGTTAAGAGTATTGCCACCAATGCTAAGAATAGCGCTTTCAGTAAATCTACTGAAATTCAAAAGAACTTGGTTGACACTTATAACAATGA
Organism: Hemisphaericaspora xylofermentans; assembly: GCA_002105455.1. NCBI lineage: Eukaryota > Fungi > Ascomycota > Pichiomycetes > Serinales > Debaryomycetaceae > Hemisphaericaspora > Hemisphaericaspora xylofermentans. Next base: position 57,315 of record NDXA01000009.1, on the reverse strand, counting down.
ATTATCAAGCGCAAAGAAACAAAACTTTGTTGGTAAGAATATTGAAGCTTCTTACAATACTGCACAAAAGACTATCAAGACTTTAAATGAAGAAATTATTACTCCTTTAAAGAATCAAACTCAAGATTACGTTGACCAAATTACAACTCAAACTAAGAATAAGGCCGATGAAATAATCAAGACAAGAGTTAACCCAAAGATTGAAGAAATCAAGAAAAAGAAAGATACCCTTTTGAATGGCAACAGCGCCCCAGTTTCAGCTTCGGCTTAGTTATTACCTTACCACAATTCCTTTGTATGAACAATTTTATTATTTTTGTCAACCCCTTGTTAGTCTATGCGTGGTGGTACACAAAACAATTGTGTTTGCTATCTTTGGAGGTATTTTTTGTCCTATACAACCTAAGCTAACTCTTTATTTATATATTTATACTACGTATTTTTTTAGTTATTGAATAGAATTTAAGATTAAACAATTAGTAGAAACTTTTCGTTCCGTGTTGACTATATCTTGAAAGATAAGGGGTGGAATCAAATTCAAAGTTGCAGATAAGAAGACATGCATTTGCAATTCTAGAATTTTTCCGGAAGCCACAGAAAACCAAAAAAAAAAAAAAAAAAAATTAATTAAAATAAAAAATTATTTAATTCATTCAATTTTATTTTGGTTGCAAATTTCATTTTTTCTTGATTACACAAAAATATACAACTCCGGGAAAATTCCCATTACAATACCACTTGCTATTAATGTAAATGTTTTGTCATGAAAATTCTGATGATGTTTTTAATAAGAAAATATATACTACGTAAAAGTCTTTATATAATCAAGACCTCCAACACATTGGGGAACTGTCAATTCATTCCCACCCAAAATATCATATATTTGAATTCCAACATCAACTGTCCGCTCTATGGCATCATGCTCCAATATCAACCCTCGACCTCCATTCTTCTCTTTGAACTTCTTAACATCCTGAAAAATATCAATTTCCTTTCGATTATTTGAAGTGTCCAACATCTTCCAATCAAAAGAATCAAAATCCCATAAAACAGCTTGCATGCCAAATTGTCTCAAAATACTCCGGATTCGATTATCGATGCCTCCATAAGGTGGTCTAAACCATTTGGGTAAATGACCAGCAGTTGCATTCATGGCCCAAATACTCCATTGAATCTGGGCAATAATCTCTTCATTAGATAAGGAGGGAAGGAATTTATGACTCCAAGTATGAGAACCCATAATATGGCCTCTAGAATGTGATTCGCGATATATATCAGGATATTTAACAATATTAACTCCCAACGTGAATAATGTAGTCTTTGTTCGTCCAAATTTATCCAATAGTTTCAATGTTGAAAGCAGAGGTCCGTCGTCAAATGTTTGAGACAATTTGGGACATGTATATACATCGTCAAATTCAACACAATTATAACAATCAAATGAACAACTTTGCGGTAAACGTAATAGTCTATTTTGACATTCTGCTTGTTCATGTCTTGGGACATCAGGAATATTAGAAAATGATATAAAATCCAATGGAATATATGGCGGATCGAGTCCTGGCCATTGCCGTAACCCAGTGAAATCTGTCAACCATTGGGGGAATGGTAATGGCTTGTATCCTGAAAAATACGAACCATGAGGAGAAGCAGGTGTAATGGAATTCACAGGAGGAAGAAACCACGAGACTCTAGGATGTTCTTGCATAGGTGGTGGTTGTGGAGGTCTCGCTGATCCCGGTATTGGTTTTTGACGTGGTAGTTGTTGAGATGTTTTTTGTCTTTCAAACTCTTGGTCCTTACTTAATTCACGTTCAGTTAGTTTCCCCACTGCCTGGAAAGTTTCTTCGTTCTGGATTAAAGGTAGTTTAAGAGGTATTTTCGTAGCTAACACTGGATTGGGTGTTGGTGGGGCTGGCTTAGAAAGTGGTATTCCCAATGTGAGAAGCATTATAATCAACCATAGATTCATTCTTTAGGTTTTGGAGGTTTATAAAGCAGCTACAGGCGACGGAATTGTAGAAACAATGAATGATAAATTGGTGAATCGATCCCAAATCAGTGGCTGTGGTTACTTATTGGTTAAAATTGTTGTAACCACAAAACGAATAAAAGTTGAAAGTAACTGCGAAAAAGACAATTGCTAAAAAATCAATGTTGGCCCAGTAAATTTATGAAAAGGGTCGTTTCTTTAATGGCAATTAAATTAAATTACAAAGTTGCGATGCAAGCAATAATGTATTAAACAAACGTATGAAGGAATAGTTAGAATTGGAATGGTTGAGTTGATTATGGAATCAAAATCGGGGATAAATTAGGGTGTAATGTGGTGTACGAAACTCTAGCCTAGATTTGATTGACCCCGTAAGTACAATCAGCATATCACAAATTCAAGGCAGTTGCCTAAAACACGAGGGAAATCTCCTTGTGTTTATATGTCTCATTGATATAAAAGATATGCCACCTATTGATCTCTTTTGATCAAAAGCTGTGTCGTGATTTGAGAAAATGAAAGATTGAACTTTTTACAATGCTACAAGTCTGATCCAATATGCATAACATGCAGAGACAAGTTGGGTTTGTGACTTCGATACAACCAAACCAGATTCAACAGGGTTTTTTTTTTTGAAACGTACGCAATTTTCATCTCAGACTAGCCCCTATTTCTCCGCAGAATAGAAGAAAAACACAAAAGTTCCGTTGGTACAGTAATACTGAGTCAGTTTTTCAGTGTTTCATACTGGCCAATAATCTATAGTGGTTTTATCAAATGTTCGTTTCATTTAAGCCAATTCCGCCTGGCATTGAGCATTAACTATGTATACCAACCAATACAAATTCTCGAAAACGAGATTTATCAAATACAGATTAATTTATATGTAATACTTTATTCTCATCTATCTATCGAAAGAACCCCCCTATAAACTCGAATTCCAAAAATAACATATAAATTTATTTAAATAGTAATAACAGTCTTAGTTTTATAATTTTTTTAACCCAATAATAACTCTAAATATCAAAAAAACTTTGCTAATTGCCTTGAAATCCCAAAACAATAATGGATTCAGCAGATAATTCCCTTATAATTTTAACCCCAAACATCTTATAATACCTTTGCAAAAAATACCTTCCCTTTTTAAACACAGTTTCTATCCTAATAGTTTTAAAAAAATCTTATTAGCCCAATTAGCTATGAACGAGTTCTATGCGAATTAATACACTGTATTGTTTGACTCAATCTTGTATTCCTAATCCCTTCTCTCCTTCATCAAGCAGTGATTTCTGATGTTTTAATTGCTCAATTTCCGATTGTAATTTCTTTAATTGACGTTTCAAGTTTCTATTTTCATCTAGGATTTCTTCATATCTTCCATTTAGACTTGCTCTTCTTTGAATTGGATGGACTTCTCCTTTATATTTTTTAATTATATCTTCTTGTATTTGTTGCATATTGTTGTGGGGTGAATTTGGAGGTTGTGTAGTTGGATTCGATGCAAAAGTATAATTACCAAACATAGGATTAGCACGTTTACCTATACTTGAGGTTGAAGAACTTCGACTTCCACTGGCAGATAACGAACTTGAGCGACGAAGCGGCAAATTGACGATACCATTATTATTATTATTATTATTGGTGTTATTATTACTCATCGGTAATTGATTTGACGGGTTATTCATTTTCAAGATTTTATTCTCCAGTTTTAAGAAATCAATTTCTCTCATTAATTTCAAAACAATTGCATCTTGCTCTCGTTCCATCAAATCAATAATTTGTTCATTAGAAAATTCAGAAAATGAAGCTCTGTTGGGGGAAGGAAAGGAATTGGTGGTGTAATTACTACTGCTGACACTCAAGGAACGATTATGACGCGCAGCGGCATTTGTTGACGTGATACTGTTCCTTGGTGATAACAGCGAAGGCGAGAATGTTCCCAATATGGGTGGCGATAATGTAGAACCTATAGCGCTTGCAGTAGAAGGAACTCGTGGGGATGTTTGAAACGTTGATAAACCAGGTGCTGAAGATGTTGCCATGTTGTTATGGTGGTGGTGATGATGATGGTGTGTAACTGGAGTAGAAGGATTTGCAGGACTTGGAGAAGCAGTTGCCGCTGCTGTTGCTGTAGTTGATGCTGTTGATCTAGTATTTCTTGAATTAACCATTTTAGTCCAGGAAAGTTTCTACGTATATATATTTATTTATATAGCAAAGGAAAAAGTTTGGCAAAAAATTCAAAGATTTGTTATCAATCTTTTACAATTTTGTTGTTTGTGTTTGTAACTACATTTATATATGGTTGGTTTTGTGTTTTAAGTTTTTTTTTTACTTTTATTTTGAATTTTTTTTCACCTTTTTCTTCTCCGCTTTTTTTGCTGATTGTTGATTACATATTTACTTTTAAGAGTTTTGGAAGCAAAATGTAAAAACGCAAAATGCAAAAACAGTTTATTGAACGTAATCGGAATAATCCGTTTGTTTCAAGTTGAGTTTTAGCAAAGTCACAAACTACAATTCTTATCTCATCGTAGCATAAAAACAAGTACACACCGCCAATGCCACTACCTCATTAACAACTCACCATTTGGTAATTACTACTTCATGCTACATTGTAGTTTTTCGAAACAAAACGAAGTTTTGATTGTATGGTTACATTCACGCTTTCTTTTTTTTTTCTATCTAACTTCTGAATTAAGATTACGTTGTTTATCCCCGTCAATAGGAGACCATTCATTGGAATTACCCCTTAAACTTTTCTATAATTTGTCTCAAAAAATGACGTACCGTTTGGCACCACAATTAACTTTAAAATTCCACTTCGAGGTTAATTACTCAGCCAGTAATGCACAGCTCTGTTTAGTTTTTATTTATTATGTCGTAATTGCTTTTATCTTAGTAATTCAATGAAAAATATGTTAGAGATATTTATTTGATGCATAAATTAATCACCACCTGAGTGCCAACTTACGTCATTTAACTCTTATCCACAGTAGCACCAACTACACCCAGTCATGTTTACGTCAGTAGAAGCACACATTACAACTATAGTTCGGCGAATTAATAAGTACTTGTAGTGTTTAGCATGAAATGGAATTTATTAAGTAGCTTGACTTTTTTTGTACAAGTTACACTTTCGTTGCACCACTTTTTGAGCCCACTAATTTACTGTATTATGTTCAATCGATTCCTCCCCACCTTTCACCCTCCGCCTCCCTGCGGAAAACTTTTTGCGCCCAAAAACAAATGTACCCAGAAAAATCTGAGAAGAACAGTTTGACAAGATAGGAACATACGCATCGCAGGAACATACGGATAATTGCAGGTAAACAGTGGCGAACGCGATTTAACGCGAAAGTTTGGTTCTTCAAATCGATTCTAGAAATTGTAGATTTGCGCTTACAACTTTTCTTAGAACTTCCAATTTTGCAAGTCTGTTGAAGAAATGGTTGAACGTCAGTCGCTGCCTTGTACTTGTAAAATATTTTGCAACTGATGAAACGTCATTTTTGGACATACACAGCGAGATTGGTTCAGTTACCACATGATCAGTCCATTTATCTAACACAGCTTGGTCAATACAGCTGCGTATCTGTACCATGTCTTCAAGTATTGTGTTGACAGATAATCATGAACTCTAGAATATCGAACTAAAGCAACCCCTAAGAGAAAGCGAGATGTTAGAATATTGTTAAATACGCTTCATCGTCTAACCAAGAGATTGTGAACTACAATACCCTGCGACCTTTGTATTTATCCTATTGTTACTGGATTTTGTTCAAAGGGGTATTTGTACATGTGGGTTAAAAAAAACGATTGTTTATGCTCTGGTTTTTAAGTAATCAGGGATTTTTCAATGGAACAAATTTCAAAACCCTGAACAAAAGCTTTTAAATAAACAAAGTGTTACTTACCCGGAATTTCAAATTTGTAAAATATAAATAAGACCATTTTGAGAAGAAAGAAAAATTTCACTTTCATATCATATTCAGTCTAGATTTTACTCCTTCCAGTCTGCAATTGACTGACCAATGGTTATGGAAGCTATGGTTTCAAGGGATAGAAGTTAAAATTCTCAAAAATTGGGTAATATTAAACACTCATTGGATGTCACAATAGAAATGATTAACTTCCATTCTATTGCGGGTATTGTCGCACCTTGGATATTCTTTCACTGAGTATGTTGTTGTCATTTGAATATGTGATGTCGGGAATGAGGTTTGATTTTTGCCACCAATAACATTCTATTATCGGTGGTAGTTCTAATCAAATAAAGTTTTCTCAGTTAAGGCATTTATAAGGGCAGATTAGAAATTAAATACCTGGTGTTCTCTTATGTGGATGTTGTTTACAACACATATGGTTCATGAGATATTTGACTTCTAATCTGTTGATATGGATTTCCTTAATGGAGGATTTACTCATGTTGCATCGAGCTATATCAGTGGAAGAATATGAGAAACGTTTTGAATTTTATTTCGCGATAACTTTTCTTCTCTCTTCTAGAAGTCGTTCCCGCTTTATACTTAAGAAAAGATCCTTCTAAGGTCACTACAAGTAGCGAAGAAACAATTACCACCTCAGTATGGAATTCTCAATCCCACTAGGTATCAGACGTAACCTATTAACCCTTCTGTACGCATTTTTTAAGTATCCCACATTTTGCATTTAGCATTCGAAAGTCTTCGTCCAGAAGTAGCGCTAACATTTTTATTATGCAATAGCCAAATAACTGTCTTATCGGTATTGGCAGTTCCGGTCAAACTCATCGGCTTTATGGCCTTTTCTCTTGGGGAAGCAGGTTTAATGTTTATAAGGCTTTTCACTTAAAGACGGCTGTTTGATTGAAAAGGAAGAGGATGCATTACTCCGGTTGAATTTAGCACAAACTTCCATTTTGGAAAAGAAATGGAGAAATAATAACCTTTAGGATCAGAATCGAATCATTACACGCACTTACCATCGTTCTTGAATTAAGAATTAACGTGAAGGAATAAAGAGTTGACTTTGTTTATTTCCTACATCGATCTCACCGCCATTCCTACTACGAGGAAAAAATTGGTTGCAAAAAAAAACACACTTTACTAGCTTAATTGTTATTCACATAAGTACAACATTCACCAATCAAGTCAATCAAGAATCTAATAAAAATGGCTAGTGGATGGAGAAAAGTTGAAATCCGGAAGACTAAGCTTGTTAAGTTAATGTATGTTCAAATAAATTATCAACAAAGTCATTACAAGTCTAAATAGTACATTAAAACAAATGCTAACATGTATTCTTTTAAAGAAAGTTGATTCTCTTGCCCATTATAATAATCATCAAAATAATCATCAAAATCATACTACTTATTCTCAAACCATTTATCAAAATTATATTGAAACTTCTTCGTCCATTGATTAAATTATTGCTTGATATCTTTATCCTCTTTCAAATGATTTTAAAGAAGATCTTATACATCCTCTTCTAGACTACAAGCCGGCTCAGTTCTTCTTCTTTCTTTTCACTAGTCCCGTCAAATCGTTGGTTTTTCTTTTCACCGTTAGGGTATTGACTACCATTGGTTCTTTGTTAGATGGTTCAGAGGGCTTAATCATCTTACCATATACGATCTTGTATTCAAACGGAATTTTGTTCAATTCAAAAAAAGTAGGGATCTTAGATTTGACTAATGATTTTATATCCACTTCAATATTGAAATTTTGCAGCTTAATCAAATGAAGAAAATGTTTATATTGGAAAATTGATAATTTGGCTATAGAGCAGTCATCCATTCCTAGTTGCGCATGTTGCTTTTGCGAACAAATTGGAACATTATGAATTTCACTACCAATCAATCCTACTAAGTCACCCAATCGAAATTCTTGGCGGTATCCCAATTCCTCATAAAATTGTTGTACATCCACATTCGCGTATCTGTTTTCCACAATGAGATGCTCCAAAAACCTACCCTTTGGGTCATCAGGAAATAAAGCTATATTATAAACTGCTGGACCAGTGGTATTAAAGATGTGTCCAAGAGACCAATTGGGTAAATCCTCAATAAATTTGGACATGGATACTTGGTCTGAGCCAGGGATTAATAATTTATGTACTGGCCAATTATGAGTACATTTGTTGATTATTGGAATCCACCATTTAAGTAATTGTTGGCCATTTATTACATGCTTATACTGATTCGATGCGGAGTTTGGAAATATGTATTGCGGAGATGCTTTTGTGAATAATGAAACTTTGATATTTTGCTTTGATGGGAGATCTCGTAATGCATGAGTTTTGTTCGAGGATTGTGAATTACCAGGGTTTCCATAATAAGGAATCGATGAGATATATTTTGGATCTTCTGCAAGTTTGACAATCAATTGATTAATAAGAAACAAAGTTTCTGTTGGACTGGGGTTATTATCTTCAAAAGTTCCTTCTTTCTTCGCTTCTTCTTTTGAATCAATGTTTCTTGGTTTTATTTTATACTCTGATAAATCATAATTAATTAAATATTTTAAAACTTCTTCAATAAGAGCTCCAATTTTAAACTCGACCTTTTTAAATCCAACTGTATCACATTTTGAAACAAATATAAACTGGTCAATATATTCAGGATATATATGCAAGTATACAAAAAGTTCGATACCTAAAATCACTACGTCCGAAGAATCATTAATGGTAAAGAAGTGACGAACCTTAATAGTGTCCGGTTTAACTTTGGCCGATTTCGAAATATTTATTGGGGACTTCACATAAACAGGATTGGATTGGATATATAAGACCTTGTACTTTGAGTTATTGGGAAGATGATTAGCTATTGCATCTAATATATTTGTTGACATCTTATCCGTCAGTGGAGTCGCTTCATGGTTGAGTTTTCGGAGTCTGATTTTTTTAAGTTATTTAAAAAATCTCTTGATACGCCGTTTTTGTGTAGTTCAATTTTGATTTCAGTTTTAAGCTAGAATAAATAAACCACTCATTAAAGAATGGGGAGCATTACCAAACATAGAGAGATATTCGGTGGAAATATATACCTCGACCCTAAGAAGAATTTATCGTACGTTGAATGCGAGTGCTGTCTGTTGAAATCAAGGTTAATTCAAGGAAACTCTTCGCCTGGAAACAATTATTTATCACAACGTACAGGGGAGATTTGGAATGATAAAGAGCTCTTTCGTTTGGCCATACCACTAATAATGGCCTTTGGCACACTCAGCTAGAAAATAAATCCTTTCTCATTATTATGCGTACGAACTGTTTGTGCCTAGGAATTGTCGTTGTCACCAAGGTTGGCAATCTCTTTGTGTACAACCAAAACGTAAACTGGTTTCTGATGTTAACCCTCAATATCTCCATATCCTCTCTAATAACAGACCATATGAGGTCAATAGGATTCACAACAAAAAAAGAATCTTTACCCAGTGAAATGTATAGCTATGACCACACTCGGCTTTTGTTGCCGATCAAATGCTGAATCGTGCATATTTGGAAGTCCAATTTATACACAGAGCCGTGAGTAAATTGGAGAACGCTACCTAGAGAAAAACTTGGTGGAAAGATTACTATCGCTGTGGTGGTAGAAAGAAAAATTTTCATCAGTAAATTTATTTAGAATTTTATATAGAGAAGGACGTTGAAATGCATAAGAAATAGTACCTAAAGGTTTATCAGAATCAGATTATAACTAGATCTGAAGTAGATTCAAATTATAATTATACTAAGTTTATCTAAATATCTCGATATTTCTATTTGTTAGAAATACTAATATTGATTCAACTAATACGCGGGCAAAAAATTTAAGTCGTACGAAAGAACTAAATCTTTTATCTGGCAACAGCTTTTGCCTGTCGTTGTATACCTCAGCAAGTGGACTACCTAACAATCAAAAATATAACCCTTAATTCTCACAAATAATAGTGTTACCCGGGGATTTTCTTGTTTAATCACATTCTTGAGAAAATGAAGAAAATTTAACACCCTTCTTTTCCTCGACCATACGTACAATTAAGTATAGGAGATGGAAATTGTAACATCACTGAATAGATACGCTAAATTCTTAAAGGCTCGGTAATGTTTAACCGCGGTGGTTTAGCAGAGTAATAGTCTGTCCGTTGTCTTTTCACAGTTAATCCATGAACAATCACAAACTGGGAAGATCGTTTCGAAAGTCCAGATATAAGTGGTGTCAATAACGACGGTGGTATTGATACAATCCTTTCTGTCCTCATTTATAATTCAGAAATGGAGAAAATAAATTGCACAGTTCCGACAGATTGAGAACTCAAAGACGTCAAACTAAATTCGTGATACCTATTAATCATTGCTATGAGGTTTTTGAGTTCCAATCGGTTGGGGCTGTGGGTTTACAGAAAGATTGCTGCTATGTGGTATGGGATTTCATAAGAGATCGAATTCAAATATCTGGTGTTTCAGATGCGACTGAGATTTGGTTCACTGATGAATCATCGGCTATTTGACTTTTTATTAATAATTTATGAACTCATTTTGCCACCACCACGGGATTCACTCCGAAACAGCCGATTTCCTTGACAATGCAATTTTTTGAGTTTATAATTGATCTAAACACATAATGCTAAAGACCGATATTTTCTCTCGGAATCCCCATAAACACTTCAGGATCAACGCATCTAACAGCATATGTGGAAGTCTAAAATTTCTACGTATTGGTTTACGGAAAATTTGGAGAAGGTTTGGAGCCAGTGTTATGATGACTAATTGATCCTCACTAAATTAAAGTACCAAACCTCTGATATAAGTATTTCGGAAGGAAGCGGGGCCCAAGGATGCCAGTTCGTTTATATTGCAGTCGATCTAAGTCTGGGAATTTTGACCTGTACTCTAAGAAGAATAAAGTTGAAGATTGGAGAAAACGCTTCTTGAATGAGTATTTTAGTTTAATTTAAAATTAAGAACTTTCGTTCTTAACCGAAAATCTGGTTGCAAAAAACCATGGAATACCAACAACTAACTCTTCCACACAACTATAACTAGGTTGAACTGATCATTCAAATTATAAACAATCAATAAAAATTAGCACACTATGGGTAAAGTCAAACAAATTTTAGCTCTTATACTTAGAATAATGTATGTTGAAACAAAACTATGAAAACCATAGAACCAAGAAATTTAGGTGTTATAAGAAGCCTTACTAACTCTATTCCTTGAAAGCCAGATAATTCTCCTGCCATTCAAGAAAGCATTCCAAATTATAATGAAGTTTCTTGGTCCGTTTATCATGATTCTAAAAAAGCTTATCAGTCCATTCGTTTATCTTTTTTTCAAGCTTATTAGTCCATTCGTCATGCTTATCTGGAAGATTTTTAGTATAATCTTCAGTACATTCCTCAAGCTTCTTCCTCCATATATAAATAAATAACAGACACAAACTGATTTAATGTATCAAACATGTTCCCGTCTATGAAGCTACATTTACTTGATTTGGTTCATTTGTCGAGCTTAATTGTATTTGCGTGCATTCCCGATAGTGAGATTTAGTTCGCTTGTTTAACATAAAGTTCCTTAATATATATGCTACATCTATGTTGATATTCATTGATTGTATTTTAGTTGTAGAAGTGATACGAAATATCTTGAATACCTCTTACTAAATTGGTAAAGACAGGCTCTTGTTTAACATTGTTTTAAAACTGAAATTTTGTGGTTGCAAAAAAATACTTGACCAACAACCTTTTTTTACAACAGCGTTAGTTGTTTACTAACAAATCAGTTATTATCAATCTGTTAATCAACTAAATAATCAATCAAGAGTTCGCTATCATGGGTAAACTTAAGAAGATTATAATTGCTATAATGTACGTTCAAGACAGCCAAAATCATGGGGAGACAAAAATAAATAGCCTTTACTAACCTCATATCAATACAGCAACTTGATTTTAAAACCTTTTAAAATAATATTAGCAATTATAGCAAAACTTATTAGCCCACTAGTCCTGATTATATTAAAGATCATTTATATAATAATTAGTTTGATGCTTACGATTCTTAGCCCGATTATTAAGCTCTTGAAGAAGTTACTGGGATCCTAAAATTGTCACTATCCTATTTTATCTACGAGCTTTATTGCATTGTTGAGGTAAGAACAAGCGGAATCTTGAGGGGTTGTTTAACGCAAGTCTTTTTATTGAAGTTGTGAACCAACATGTTTTAAACTACGGAATATATATTATATTCAATCTTGAAATTCTCATTATTTAATTTGGTTTCAATTAGTGTGGGATTGCTAACATCTTATTTTGGTTTTTATGAAGATGCTTTGCTTACTTGAATTTGCCTCCTACTAATTCGTTGTTTTAAATATTCTGTAGATTCTTCAAATAACTTAATCTATCAAAATTGTAATTATTAGCATTAGTCCTAAAGTTTAGACAGAACAATTATGAAGGCCCAACACTCTTAAAGTCCTACATACACCATGGAACTCCGATATAAGGAATCAAAGAGGTTGCAGAAAACAAGACTACTGGATAATCATGAGGTGTTAGTAACTTTCATGCCTTGTTTAAACAATTAACTGTACTGATGTAACATATATGAGTCCTCTGTCCTACGCTTTAGTTGCAAAAGTAATTCCTACTTACCGTTTTGCAGGTTTTGATGGAATTAAATACTTTTATTTGCAGTTTGGAGCGGCTTTAACATTTTTCTCGAAGGATGTAAAATATTTTCCAGTTTGTGGGGCTGTCAAAACTACAAAATCTCCAATAAGTTATCTTATGCTGGTAAGAGGAAGAATAGGGGTATGCTATCACTCAGAACTCTTTGGTGTGTGTAAATGTGAATACGTGAAGCGCACAATTTTAAACAATTTTAGAGTCGTTTCCTATCATTTGATGAGAATATCAAAGATCCCAGTTTGAATTTCGACCTTTCGGTTGAAAATTGAAGGAGATACAGTAATGCACCCAAATGTAATTATGAAATGAAGTTACTCATCCCCGACAGTATGAAACCGGAGTTTGGATTGACAGATTATCGGTTACGCTTGTTATTTCACAGTATCTGTCAATAATGCGAGCTTTCTACCGCTCTAAATGGGGCAGGTATTGATTACTGGAATAGGGGATACCAATGTTTCGTGTATAGGCGCAAGACCACATTTAGTTTCTAGCTTGCGGTTTTGATCGCTTAATAATCCTACCAGGTACAGATTTCCTAAACAGTATGTATTTGTCAGGGACACAAAACGGAGATAACAGAAGCAAAGCAAGGTACGTTTGAAACAATATAGACCTAAAAACTAAGAAGAACAAGTCAGGGGAAATATAGTTCCCGTCTCGTACCTTTGTAGAGGTATCGGAGTTTATTGGGCCTGAACAATAAAGATGAGAACAAAATGAGGGGGGGATCAAAAGTAAAGTCGTATTTGACCCTTCCAAGAAAGTGGCGATTGAGATTTCAACGTAAATCGTTCCATAGTTATAGGTTGATATTTTTTAGTGTACTGCCAATGTCAAGACAATGCTGATTTCAGTAAATACAAGGATGAGAAAAACGATGAGAGGGACAAGATTACAAATGAAAGATTGGCCGAATAATAAAATGGGGAGAGACCAAAAAAATTACTTGATTTGGATAAAACTTCAATGGAACAATTTTGTGTATTATCTACTACTGGCAAACTATTGGACTTTTAACAAAAGATAAACGTCACCCATTATTAATTACAATACGTTTAGTGGGTGTAAAATATTGTGTAATTTTATAGATAATTGGGTGGGGGCGGCTGTGGTAGTACCATGCTGGAAATCTAATAAATTAAGGTTTTAACTTTGAAGTAATTAATCAATTTTTTGTGTAGAAGGGAGATTTGAATTAATGATTTTCACATGAAAATTTTACAAGGGAGGGTGAGAAAAAAAAATTATTTATTTTTAGTTAGTTTGGTTATTCACCTAATAATAATAATATTAAGATTAAGAAATATCATCACTACCTGTTAACTTGGTGATTGTTCGGTTGAAACATAATTATACACTTTATTATAAGAATACTTAAATATAAATATCTCCTATAGTACAATTTTTATCCTGTGAAAAAAAGAATTTTTGACATGAGCAGTGTAGGAAGTCACATAATAATCAACGACAATACCAACACCAATATCAATATCAACACGACGAATCCCCAAAGTACCTCACAACAATCACAGACTTCAACCAATAACCATCCTGACAACGATATTAACACAAAGAAAGAACAATCACTTTATTTTCAACAAGATATTCTGAGTAAGACAACTACTATGGCATCTCTTAGTTCCCTGTCAAAAGGTCACCATACATCAACTGATGGTGTATCTTTTCTAGATTTGCTTTCTTCAGATATGGATTTCGAACAAGCTTACTCAATGTATAATGATTTACAAACTAAGAATGCCATTGGTTCATTTGAACAATTACAAAAGGTGCAGATGTTGAATCAACAATTTGTACCAAGCTTACCACCCACAACTACCCATGAATGTCATTATCAACAACAACGACAAAGAGACGATGATGAATTTGCATATGGAAGAGCTCAGATATTGGCTCAGGGTGATTCATATATGAATCAATTTAAGAACTATTCCTTTGATAATGATGTATTATCTAGAATAAATAGGTCTAAGGAAACATACCATCAACTTTCTCATCATCAGATACATGCTCAGCTACAGCAGCAACAACAGCAGCAGCAGCGTCACGATCATCAGCAACAAGTTCAACATCAACAACATGAAGCCCAACCCCAACAACAACAACAGCATCAAGACGGATTTGATCAATTTTTCTCAACTACAGAATCAGATGCATTGGAAAAATTTCTAGACAATTTGGCAAATCCAGATGCAGTGGGAGATCCATTACAATTTTATCATGGGGTTAAGGGCATGAGTCCATCTACTTCTACCAATGGTGGTGCTACAAATGCGATAAATCAAGATGACGAGTTTGGTCCCTTATATGAAATGCATACCATGAAGATAGATGAATTGAGCAATAAGAAGGATCATCAACAATTAATTCCATCATCAACTACCACGGCTAGTTCTTCGGCAATTTACACACCCATACATAAATCAACGAATTCAAGTTTTATGTTGGATGATTTTAAACGTAAAGCTAGCAATATTCAGGCAATGTTGATAAGTCCACCCACTTCAGGTGATGAACTCAAAAAAGAGGAACCACAACCATCTAGTTATGGTGGAATACTGAAACCGAACAAAAAAAAGAGAAGAACTTCACATAAACCATTATTAAGTTTAGAACAAAAACGACTTAATCATTCTAATTCAGAACAAAAGCGTCGTCAATTGTGTAAAATTGCTTATAATCGTTGTTTGGAGTTAATAATTGATTTGGAGGCATTTAGAAAGTTACCTGAATTGCCTGAAGAACAACGCAAATCAAAAAGGGCAAGGATTAATAAAGAAGGATTACCCAACTTATCTAAACATAATGCTTTAGTAAGGATAAGTAATGAAATAATTGAGATTAAAAGTTTAAATGATAAATTGAAAAGTTTATTGGGAAATGATGTGAAGATGAGTATTTAATGGCAACAAAAAAAGTAAATTGATTGTATTATTATGCAATAGATAGAAAGTAACAATAGACTTGTTGTTTTCAAATTTGAATTTCAACTCTTGTTAAAAGAGTTAAAAAATGATTACGAATGGTTTTTATTTATGATAAATTAATTGTTGGATTAGTTGATTAATTATTATCAAGTGTTTATTTTTGTATATTATATATGTATAGTGTTAATAATAACATCAAAGGTTAGGGGGGTCATGACATAAAATATTTACAGATTGTAAGAAACTTAATTGATATTTGTAAGTCACGTATCCTTTTGGTATTAACATGTTTGAGGTGAAATGAAGAAAAATTGGTTGCAAAAGTATTCAAAAAAAAATTTCGCAAAATTTGCAAGAAAATTTTCTGGAATAGAATAACTGCTCTAAATCAATAGAATCATATACCCAAAACCAATTCTATATTGTTAGTTTACTTACATTGAAGAATACACCTTCAAATAAACAGAACCGCTTTCGTATTATGAGAATTTACAAGCAATTGTAAGGGAGTCTCCTTGCAATTGAGATTCTTCTGTTTTGTGTGTGATGCGCTGTTTTCTTTTATTCCGCAATAACAACAACACCAAACAGCAGAAAAAAAAATTTAAAGCAGAACGAGACTGAAAGAAGCAATGGCACGTAAAAGTGAAAATTTCAAACTAAACTTCTTCAGTTATTTCTTTTCCTTTTAAGCAAAAGAACTACTATCCCTATTTAATTTGTCTTTGTATCTTCTATTTCATCACATAAATATGGTAGCCAAGGGAAGATCAACGACACCAGCTGCCATTGAATCTCATCCAGGAAATTCATTGGATGTAGGTAATGTTGAACAGATCCAATCATTAATAAAACTCACTCCAATTATTTTGCCTAATCATCAGGAATACCAAACGGAAGATTTAGTTCGATTAAGACAAACATATAAATATTTATATGTTATCAATTGGCTATACAATTTCAGGGGTTTTATAAAATTACAATCTGAATCATTCGATGTTGATTTATTTGAATTGGAATTATTAAATTATTTTCCAGATCATTATGGTAATTATGATGTCAATCCTGAAAAGCAACAACAACAACAAGTATTATTTATACATAAATTGAAACTTAATTTAATATCAACCTTACAGAATTCAAAATTGACATCTTTAAATAACTTTGAAAAGATCTTTAGAATATGGTTTGGAAGCGACACACCTTTAGGTGGGAAACAAGAGAATACTAATGTTGAAGAAGGGGACGATTTGGAAGAAATTACTTATCCTGAGCGAGAAGAAGCCAAATTTGATGAATTGAGAATTGGTGATAAATTTGAAATTTTGTTTATCATCATATCATACATATCCAATTATTCAAAATTTAGAGATTGGATAGATAAATCAGGATTGTTACTGGATCAGTTACGAGTGAATTCCATCTTCCAAGTTCCTGCTAAAAAGTCATCCAATTCCCATTCTCAGGATGAATATTTCTTACTATTTGATGACACAAGACTTTATAAACGAACTATTCACTACAATACATTAATTATACCCAAGAAAAGAAAATTAGCTCCTGAATTTCCTGAAGATCATTATAAACCAGAATCATTTGATATAAATGAAAATATCGAATTTGAATTGATATATAAAAACATTTATGAATGTGATGAATATTTAACTTCCATAAAGAAATCAAAAACTCTTAAAGTATTGTATAACAAGGTTTTAAAATCCACTGATAATTTATTAAACAATGAAATCAAAAAACGTAAATTTATCCAATCTAAAAGAAGAGAAATTCAATTGGTTAGTTTATTAGCAACAAGAAAGAGATCTTCAAGATTAGAAGCAAAAGAAAAACAACGTCAAGAAGAATTAGAACGAGAAAAAGAACAAGAAGAACTTGAGTTGAAATTAGCAGCTGAAAAGCGAATGGAACGGAGAAGGAGATTGAAGGAACAACAAGCTCAATTGCATCAGGGTTATTCAAATGGATTAAGTCGGGAAGCTAGGGCAAAATTAAGGGCAGAGGATAGAACTCCAAATTTCACTCCCACACCGGAAGGACAAACGGTTGATAACTCGGACGTTGAGATTGTGAGTGAAATAGAGAACAACAATAACAATGAAATAATTGTGATTTCAGATTCCAACGAGACTTACGAAAAGACGAAACCTTCTTCTACAGATCACGAAAACGCTTTTGCTCAAACTAAGGTGGGAAATACAGGAGCTTCCCCATCCGAGGTTTCTGAAGAGAAAACGGAAACAGCAGAGATCTCAATAAATCAACTGACCAATGAATTAGTACCAGCAAATCAATCATCGGATTTACGCACTACCGATCAGTTAACTGAAACAGCTCCATTACAAGAATCTATTGAAAAGGAAGCTAGCGCCCCTCAAGCTCAACAAAAGGAAGTTGCGAGTGGTCCAGAAAATCCCACAGAAGCTGGGGAGATAGTTATTGAACAAAACAATTGAACCTTTTCACGTTGTATAATAAATATAAATTAACTAATGAAAAATGTACTATAAAGAACCTTTTTCTTTGTAAAGCATCAAAAAAACTCGGTGATAATTTTGTATCGCCGAATCTAATTGCCATGTAAAGGAGTGGTTTGGTTCTTGCGTCGTTTCCTCTGCTGAATATTTTATATTTTTGCGCTCTTTGTTTTGCAACAATAGGCGGAATAGTTTTTCTTATCCAACTAAACGCGTTCCCCAATAATTACAGAAGAATTAGTCATCCCTTGAACCATATAAAATGATACATCGTTGCAATCAATCAGAGGAATTGTGGTATTTTAGGAATTTCCCCAAGAATAACTTCATAGAACAATGACACAAGCAGTCAGCACCCCAAAACCTCCGTATTATGCAGTAACGTTTTCATCTCAGCTAGCATCAGATGTAGATAGTGATATCTATGCAACCATTGCAACTAGAATGGTCGAATTGGCAAAGGAACAACCTGGATATTTAGGCGTTCAGAGTGTGAGGGATCCAAATACCAAGTTTGGAATTACTATTAGTTATTGGACAGATCTAGAAAGTATCAAGAACTGGAAACGTAATAGTGAACATTTGATTGCACAACGCAAAGGAAGGTCGGAGTTTTATACCTACTTCGAGACTAGAATATGTAAAGTAGAACGAGAGTACTCATTTACAAAAAAAGATGTTCTAGATGGATAGTTTGGTGGTTATACAATATAAATTAATTAGATTAATATTAGTTCCGTAGTAAAGTACAAAAGCAAATAAATACACAAATACAGTAACCGGGACATATAATCAATTATCAATAAAAGACTTATAAAAACCATGAAACCTATAACATATACCTATTGAGCCTGCAATAAAACCTATAAATTCATTTCACCCAAAACTTGATCTGCCAAATTTTTATAATTCCAAGTATTCCCAAACAATTTCTTGAATTGTACCCCATACAAACCAACTAAAGGCACTTTAACGATATGAATTTCAAATTTCAATGGCGACTTCTTTGGAATAATCTTCCCAGTCGGAACTACTCCACCAGCAATTGAAGCACCTTCTCTTCTGCTTTGACTAGAAATACTAGTAGATCTATGATGTGTTGCCCTTTGTTCAATCTTTGATGACACTAACATATCACTGCCTCCCACAAATCCATTCAAAGAGTCAGCAGAATCGTCATATTGGAATGCTCCCGAGATTTCAAATTCTTCATCATCTGGCCCACCTGCTTGATCATAATCGTCATACATTCCTCGTAAGACTTTAGCTGCCGCAGGCGTACTTGGTGGCATGTTAACCTGTGAACCATTCTTCTTACGATATGATCCCAAAAATGCATTGCCAAGTGAAAACTTTCTGCGATGACTATGTACACTTCCAATAGAATTTGAAGAGCGATGACTCTTAATGCTACTGTTAGGTGCAGGAGACATGTTTTGGGTTTGGATATGGATTGATGGTTTTCTGGTTGGTGTTTTGGTGGTTTCCGGACTAGTTGTTGTTTCTGGTGTCTTGGATCTATTTTCGTCAAACGATGAAGAAGATTTGAAAGCATCACCATATAATTTATCCTCTGCAGTATGTAAATCTTCGCGCTGCTTTTGTTTCAGCGCAGGCGAACCAGCTTCCACATAATGATCTAATATGGTATCATTGTCAGAATTGCCATCTCCTTCCTCTTCAGTATCAGGCTTTGTTTTGACTGATGGAGTGTGAAGACAAACAAATCCTCCTTTTACTTCGCTGAATCTAACTCCCAACTTACTCAATGTACTAATTATGTTATATCTTATCACTGGTAACGGTTTTGCAGAGGTAGTCTGAACACTAAAAAACCCCTTCAAGAATAATGTCTTACAATGTTCAATTGATGGCATGGTATTAGGTTTTGCATTGTTATATTCAGCAATGATTTGTTCTTCTGTAAGATGAGGAACTTCTTTAAGCTCGACATCTTCCAATTTAATATCATCAAAAAATCCATCAGCAGCCGTATCGTCCTTTACCAGCTCATCGCTGTTTTGATTGGCCATTGAATTAGGCAATTGTGAGGCTTGCTGTTGTAGTTTAGAGCGAGCAGTAACATATAAATCTTTTCCAACTTGTCCACCAACGGATTTTGCTCTCGCAGTAGGATGCAATTTGCGGCCACCTCCTGGTATTTGTAAACTACTCTTTTCAGATGTAGCTGGTCCAGTAGGCGCAGTTAAAGGTTTATCAGGTATTATGGTATTGGTATTTGAGTCGATATTGGGCAATGGAGGTAAATATTCAACTGGGATAAATCCATGGGGTTTAGATATTGATGGTTTTCTAGTTTCCGATTTACGTACATCGGTAGCTTTAGTAACCGGAACTCGTTCACCCGAAGCATTTCTTTCCTTGGCAGTGACTTTCATACTAACACCACGACGTACCAATGGATCTCTCTTAATTGACGATTGTGGAGAAACTGTAGATTGCTTAGTTTGATCTGGGCCTGTAATAACCACTGGTGGGGTAGTTGTTCTCTTTGGACTTGATATTTTTGTCTTCTTTGATGATAATCTGCGCAATAATGAATTGAATCCTCCTGAGCTTGCAGGGGAACCAGATGTTTTTGATGATACTTCCATGGCATCCAGTTGTAAGCTCTCTCTTGGACTTTGATGTTGTCGAGGTTGCTCGGAAACCAGAGGCTGTTCCATTGGTACAGTTTCAATTGGCTGCTGGCGAATAGCTTTAGTGTATGATGTCATGGACGAAGTATGCGCTTGTTCAGGAACTGCCAATGGAATTGGTTGTTTTGGTGGTAAAGACTGTGGTTGTGGCATTGGTTCAGCGATAGGCGAGAATGTTTCGACCAATCTTGGAGTAGGCGTATTTGGTTCACCCTTTCCAGGCGCAATCTGAGCTAATACTGCCACTTGAGTAGCAATTTCACCACCTGAAAATGAATCCCCCTTTTGTCTTGGTGTAGTAGGTTCTCCTTCTCTTTGGCCAGATGAAATAGGAAGAATTTGCTGTTGTTGGTTTCCTTGAATTGGAAGTGATGACTGTTGTTGATTCTGGATTCGATTTTGTTGTTGCATTTGTAGTTGCTTTTGTTGCTGGGGAGTTATTGGAGGCAAGGGTGGTTGTTGTGCTTGAATCATTTGTTGCTGTGCCCTCATGGCTTCAACTTTTGCCTTCTTACGTTTACGCATTTCGTCTGCTAAATAATAGACAGAGACCAATGGATGGAACCCCCCTGTTGGATCAGGTAAAATATGACTATTACTGGCTGAAGCATACTCACGGCCTTGCTCAGTTATTTTCATCCAATTTTCACAACTCATTTGATACTCTACACTGGTCAACACTGATGTCAATTCTTCTGTAATATTTTCAACTGTACCTAAATCAAACGCCGCTATTGTCTTTATGATATCTGGATCGAGTGGTAATCTTAATGGAACTCTCTTAGGAACATAACTTGTGACTTTATATTCATAACCTTTATTCATCCAAGGATGCGAGCAGACCTCATACAATGTAGCACGCTTAGTTGGATCAACCACCAACATTCTTGAAAGTAACGAGGTACATTCACGAGAAAGGAAATTTGGATATTCAACATTGCCTCTTTTTATCTTTTCATGCAATACTGACACTGATTGATCATCAAATGGAACTTTACCACAAACCAATACGTACAAAACAACACCAAATGACCAAACGTCCACTTCTGGACCAGTATAAGGTTTCGCGCTTAATAATTCAGGGGCTGCAAAATATAATGACCCACAATATGTCTTTAATAAATTCTTTGGAGAATATAAATTAGATAATCCAAAATCAATAATTTTGATATCACCTTTTTCATTTATCATAATATTCTCAATTTTCAAATCACGATGAACAACATTATTCCTATGGCAATAATCTAATGCAGATGCTATGCCTCTGGCAAATTTACGTGCATGTCTCTCTTTTAATGATCCATGAGCAACAATATAATCCAACATTTGACCCCCTTCAATATGTTCAAATAACATATAGTAATGGTTTGTCATCGGGACCATTTCATAAAGACGACAAATATAAGGATGAAATAATAATCTACCTAACGCACCTTCACGAATCGTTCTTCTATCTCTTGCAATTTCTTTTTCATATTCTTTATGTCGTTGAGCTGCTTCTTGAGTTGTCTGTGGAGGTGGATCATTAGCGTGAGCCCGTTGATATAATTTAGCAGCACGAGGGATGATTTTAACAGCACAAATCTCTTTGGTTCTATTATGTTGAGCAAGCTTAACTTTTCCCATTGAACCAGCACCAATTGTCTTGATAAAATCCCAATCGCCTATTGATTTTCTGTGAAATTGTTGTTGAGGAGCATGTGGAGCGCCATGATTGTGATGTCCTGCGTGATGGTGGTTTCTTTGATCTTGCGAATTTGGAGGTTGTTGTGGTTGTTGTGGTTGCTGCTGCTGTTGCTGCTGTTGCGGTTGTTGATGAGGTGGTTGTAGAAGCAGTTGATGTGGTTGTGGGTCATACGACGTCTGAATTTGTTGTGCTCTTCCAGTAGGGTCCATTCCAGCTGGGGTGGCAGTAGGTTGAATTGGGAGTGGATGAAGATTCTTTACATCAGGTGAAGATATACTTGGTGGGGGCAACAATTCACCTTGACGTTGAGCTACTGGTGCCTGAACTTTCTGACGATGACGGGGCTTTGAATGTGAATGAGAACGCGCTGAAGTCGAATTGCTATCATAGTCCATATCATTTGAATGCGATGTTGATTGTTGATAAGAAGGATGCATATTATTTGTGACATATTCCATTTGCTGAAGATCTTGTTGTTGAGGATGATGATGATGCATATTAGCCAGCGGAGTTGCTGAAGTCAATTCAGTTTTAGATTTCACTGAGCCGCTTACACTTCTTAACATTCTTGGAGTAGCAGGCCTTCCTATAGTAGAGTTAGCGGTTGCTGTAGTAGAAGAAGGAAGGCCAGACACAGTACCAGCAGTAGGAGGAGGTGGGGTATTCATTGGCGCAAGTGGTGGCTGCATTGGCGGAGGAGGACCTGGATTTCTTCGTGAGTGATATTGTACTTCATAATCTTGTGCATCCATCTTTATAAAGGGTGTAGTGTATAAATGGCCTGTAATTGGTTATGAATAGGATGGATTGATATGATTAAGAATGTATGGCTATTTAATTGAATGGGTTATATAAATTAATCAAGTTTGATTGATTAAAAATGAAGAGTGTTGTAAAAAGTTTGTTAGTGTGTGAGAGATTGAGAGTGAACGCCAGTAAGAGAATGAGTGTGAGAAATAAGCTAAGAGGTGGAGCTTTTTTTCTTCTGTTGCTCAAATTTTTAATTTAATTTTAATCGAGTGATTGAAATTTTTAATTCTTTTTCTATTTTTTTTTTTTTGATTTCCATTTTTAATTTCAGCTTTTATTTTTCAGTGCTTATAAAAAATTACATACACTAAATTTATATCTACTGTACATATTCACGCATGGGCTTTAACAAGATACTTTAAACTAACGGAGAGGTATACCTACTTATACGATATGAAAAACCAATGGTTACATTGATTGAAACTTTCTTAATAAACGAAGTCAGAAGAAAATGAAAGAAAGTAGAAGCATGTTACTAATTCTTAACATTCGATGAACTTAACTACACGATTATCACTCGCTGTAATCCACCAAAACCACATTAAGTCCAAGACTTAACAAAGATGGGTACAATTTAGTTGAGATTTATATTCAGATTAATTCTTATTGTATTCATCAATCAGCTACAGAAATTTTAAGTTCTCCATTATTCCTTGCATCGGCGTACTATTTCCTACTCTTTGTTTGCTAAGTTTTAGTTTAGAATGGAGCCATAAGCGTAAATCACAGTATATGAACAAGAACAAGAATCCACCGTAATAAAGGCTAATGCAGATGGATTCCCATGCAATAGAAAATACAAGAAGCAATCAATCATCACATTCATTAGTTCCTTACAAGGTTAAACTTACAAAGATATATCGACTGGGATCCCGCAAACACACCCATTGACAACAAAAAGTTCACAATCATGGTTACTTCTCAAAGACAATAGTACTATGCACTTTAAAAAACTAGATTTTGCACACGAGAGTTGTAAATGATCTACTATTATAAGATAATATTTCTGTCTAGGAGGGTGCTTCACCTGTATACCTTGAGCATTATCAAAACAAAATATTGGCTTAAACTTCACTTTCTCTACATAATTTTCTCTGATATTATAGCCCAACATGTCATATTCTTAAACAAATTCTTTACAATGCGTCTAATTAGGGTTCTCCCTTCCTAGATGGTGCGGTTCCAGAGCAAGAATATAATAAATTTGACCTCCACGAATACGAGTACGTCCTAGAATGCTTGGGTATATTGGGAATCTAGTCATTAAGGCGTATGTACATCGATTGATCCCATATATATGTGAATAAATATTCATTCAAAATATATATCTTTGCGTATATTTCAATTTTCTATACTGATTGAATTGACTATCAAACGTTTTCAAGTAAAACGAAATAGCTATAAACAACTAATGACTTCTCCAAAACACGTCTTCATATAGATATACAAATTAACATCTAAAAAAAGTCAATTTGTTTAGTGCTTGTGGTGCTTTAAATGGTCTTGGTATTCCCAAGTGTAACCTAAAACAACAATGAAAATGGCAAAATGGATCAATGGCTTACCAGAGGCATTGTCACCGTCAAAATAAGCAGCCTTATATTTGCCCCATGGAGTGGTTGGTGCCTTTGGAGCTGGAGCGGCACCTTGTGGTAACTTCTTGTAGAAAGAAACAACATCAGCCATCTTCTTGGCATTTGGATTAGATCCAAGACTCTAAAAAAACTAAGTTAGTATTCTTCTCACAAATCTCATTGAAGGAGGTGCAATTGAACATATAGTCTTCAACGAGGATTATCCAATCGAACGGGATCAGAATGCTATGATAATTACCGGGATGTTTTTTGTATTCTGTTCATTGCCTTTTCTTTCTGTTCATTCATATTCAAATATTAATTAGCTCTCTTCCTTGTAGAAGGCCTTTAGATTAACGTAGTAGCTAACCCGTCCATATATGTTCAACTACTTATTAATACATAGAACAGGGACTTGAGGAAATATTACTGATCATTCGGCTTATCGCTGATTCTTTTTCGATTGGATATTCTGCTCAAACTAATATTCTTTCCATTCTTCTCACTTTAAAGCGTCGGACATACCTTAACAGAGGCAATCTTTGGTGGAATTAAAGTAGATAACTTTCTTCTAATGACGAATGACATCTTTGATTATCTGTACTATACTAAAAAGATCAATTTTAAAAGTCCTCTCCCTACAGTTGATTATTACTTTAAGCGTTTCTCAAAATTTTCGCTTTCATTTTCTTTCGTTCAAACAAAGTCTTGAACAAAGTACACACCCTATACAGCTTGATTTTTTCGGTTTAAGTTCATTCATCGATTTTGATTCGTTAATATTTCACATACCACGGCGAGGAAAAATTAGGAGGAAAATCACATGACTGAGAACACGTGACAAGTATTACGTAATCCATTTTGACATCCTCGTACTATTACATTATAATTACTACACAGGTCAACTAAGCTTCACTAATATACAAAACTAAAGATGGCAAGTTAGTATAATTCGATCCAATTGATTTCTTGTTGTTTCTGTATCTAATGGTATGTAATAATGTGTTGCCTCCACAATGAGTGACAATATCACAACCACTTCGGCCGCATTATTCAACGTCTTTCTTTATATAAGTCATTATACTTACCATTATTTCCTCTAATAAAAACATCACCGTATGATTTTGTCACTTGTCCATTGATTGATTCTTTTCCGCCATCCAATACAACATTCATGAAACCATCTATGCTCTGTAAATTACCAAGGTATTCTACTCCATTGTGAAGTTTGACAATGACTGAACTTCCAATTATATCACTTAAGAATTTGGATGGATCTGTTTTATTGAATTCCGACATTGTTATTGATGAGCTGAGATTGGAAGATTGGCGAAAAGGGCTTCCGATTCTGATAGGTGTTTGGTGATAATTGTGATACATACCCGCTATTAGACGACAGAAAAAATTCTAAATTTTTTACACAGGTCGTGCACGTTGGTGAGCTTGTTGAATACTATTATAGAGAAACATCTTGAAGGAAGACGACCACTACCTTGTAACCGAAGGATTAGAAATGTTTTTAGTTCGTCTAAGGCACAAATAGCTATAAATCTAGATCCGTCGTGATCACTAAAAACTTAATGGAACTGTCAAGATTGTAAAAGCCAGTTCTCACTTGCGCCTAATCTACAGACAATGGGGGAAAATTTCTACAAATGTTAAACTTATACTATCTAATATACATGTACTTAAAAGGTTATTGTCTCTCAATATTAACAAGTGAATCGATCAAAGTTATCAACTTAACTGACTCCTTTAATTCATACAATGGTAAGCTATCATCCTTATAGATACCTTGTTGAAGTTGCTTATTCTCTATCAATAATTCACGTTTCATGACCCCAACAATTAATCGGTCAAAATTCTTCATTAATTCCTTCGCTTGTATGATTCCTGGTTTGTAATTTGGACCCATGGCTAATAAGACGGTGCTGACTAATTGGAAGATTGGAATCAAAAATTCAAAATATGAAATCGTATTCTCATTGCGAATATTTTTTACATCCATCAAGTCAGTTAATGTAAGTGGTGTATCTAACAATATATTGATCTTTATATTCTTATGATCATGATACTCATCAATTTGCAAATTCAATCCTAAGTCAGGATCTATACTTAAAAAGTTTGATTGCTTCAATAAGGAGAACAATTCACTTTGAATTAATTGTAATGTACCATTCTTAGATTGTGAAACTCGAATCAAAAGATACAATGTAGCTCTAAATGCAGTCAATTCAAAAATCAAATTTTCTAATGTAATCTTCGAGTTCTTCTCAGAACATAATTTTATAATTTGATCGGTTCTTTTGATCGATCTGACTAATAACAACAATGAGTTATTCTTCACCAATGCTTCTAGAATGAAATTGACTTTTGTCAAGGACCCCAAATGAATCAACGATTCTAACAACAAAGTGGATGTAATTCTTGATGATCCTTCGGAATAAATTGCATCATTACATATTACCTTCACAAATTTCTTATCAATTGACTTGATAATAGTGATCATTTCTAGTAAGAATGATTCATTGTGGAACACTTTTAACAAGAACTTATTGCAAAGGACATATAAATCGGATCTTAAATGAGGAGTTGAGTTGGAATTCAAAATACCAGCCACACATGTTTGGAATAATGGTATCAATCTCTCCATTCCAAGAGAAAACTCTTCCCCCTTTGTTTCATTTAAGAATTGTTTATCGTATAGATCAAATAACAAAACACATAATGAGATCATCTCTTCAGAAAACACCATATCGATGTCCAAGTAATTATGGGTTCTTGGTATTATAACATTCAACACTTCCAAAATAAAATCAGGTGATTTTAATCCAGTATCGGTAATTAACACTTCAATTAATTGACACCATGAATGTAAGCATTTCAATTGAACTTCTTTCAACTTATCAGAGACTAGATATTTAGTCACAAATTCGCTTACCCTGTTTCCTTCAACCATAAGTTCTTGCGAGTAAGCTTCTTTAGCTTCAGGCGAGGTCAAGCTTGAACCTTGACACATGATTCTGAAGACATTATCTAATGTCCCTAAATCTAGTTCTTCTTTCTTTGAGTTCTTGACATCCTCCAATATAAGACCCATATTAAACTTGTGATCTAATGATTCGTATTTCTGGATTTCAAAATTCTTGAATGAATAATTCAACACATCTAAAAAGTTTAAAATCTTTGGGGCACGATTTAAAAATTCTTTATTTTTGACTAATAGGTCAACATAATATTCCTTCTTGGATATTGATTTGATATGATGGAATTCTAATGATAAATACTGTAATATTAAATTTCTTTGGTTAATAAATGAGAAAAATGCTTCGGTACTCAATGAAGATTCAATAAATGAATTGTTGACATCAGTTTGTAAATCCCCGTCAAATTGGTTTCCACACCAGATAGTACCTGATTCAAGCTTTGGCTGGTTTGTAATCAAGGTTTCAAAAAAGTCACCGTAATCGCGCAATGAGCTCAAAGTTATCAATGATGAAATTGGATCACGACACAACTTAATTAGAATTTCAAGAATTAACGAAGAAAGTTTGGCGGGACCAGCATCAATAACATGATTTATACCATTGGAATAATCAATTTCGGAAATTAAAGAAAGGCTTGCATTCAACGTATTCAACAAAGATTTTAAAAGAACATTGTGTTTCCTTTCGCTATCAAGATCCAAATTATCACCTCTAATTTCAAACCCCAATAAAAAGTGAGCTACTGTTGCCACTTTCCCATTTGAACGATTCAAGCTTTGCAATAAGAATCTTAATATTTTATACTTGATAGTTAAGTCATCGTCAAAGGCTTCAAATTTGTCAATGAATGCATGCTTGATTTTAACTGATTCGTCAATACTTTCAAAAGTAGTTAATAATCGATTATTTTGCAACAACGGATCTATAGAGTATGCAAGCTTTCTAGATTGAAAATATTTCGAGCCATCAATTTTCTGGAGGAGATCAACTGCGATACTGGCAATCTCATTAGAACTTCCAACATATAAAGCAATATGGGCAATTGTTGATAAATGAAAAAGTAGAACTTCATAGAAATCACTCACGCCGTGTGATCCAATATTGATGGGTAAATAAATTGAATCAAATACCGTTGTAGCGGTAACCAGAAGGCTCATACTAGTGTTTATTCCTAGCGTATTTCTCTGAACTTGTGATTCCGCCGTTACTTTATTCTTTAAGATAGGCAATAGTCTCTTCAAGAATGTATCTTGGATATCCAACAACTGATTGATCACATTTAAGGTATTAGCAACTAGTTGAGCACTTAAATGGGACCCATCTATAGCATCAACACCAATGTTTACAATTTTGAATAAAGCAGTAAAGACCTTATTCTCAAACAAATAATTCAAAATAGCTAAAGAATGGTGTGATTTGACAAATATGTTATAATCAATGTGAACACCAGAAAGCGAATCAAAAATAGAATCAAAATTTTTCATATCACGAACTGCATTCGGTGCAACATCATTTAAAAATTTCCAATCAATTTCTTGTATTGACTTACCAAGTAAGTCCATAATTGTCAATTGCAATGTTTCTCTGTCTCTTAGGTTCCTAATATCACTAGATTTAGCAAATACTTCCAACATTAAAAACTCAATATATGGCCAAATACCAATCTGATTGTTGAATCTATATCCAAGACCTAAATCACATGGATACAAAAGTGAATACTTAGTAAATGCTTGGTTGCTATTATGAAACGGAGTTAACAATTTCTTAATCAATACTGCGAAGTTATGAATTTGACTCAAGTGCGATAAGCTGGTTGAAAATGCTTGATTGATTCGCACATTCCTTTTACTGATATATTTCTTTCTAGTTGTAACTTGTCTTCCAAAAGGATCACTCATTTGACTTGAAACTGGGGTATGATCTGGTAGATCGTGTAGTCCATGATAAATCCAACGGTCCAACATGCGCCAGACTTCATACCTTAAGTGCGGGTCATCATCATCCGTTACAAAGTCTCCTAACAAATTTAAGATCAAGTTGGTTAATGTAATTCTTGATTCGTCGCTAACAAATATATTCGGTAAATCGACAAACTTTGCATTATTGGCATTTGGAAAATTAACATCGACTGATAAAATCTTCCCACCTGTGATTAAATTATCAAATTTCAAGAATCCTTTAATTATCGGAGAAAATCTATTGTATGTAATCCGTTTTATTTCTTTGCACCTTTCATTGCTAGTGGATAAGTTCTTCACGATTGCGGAAATCAATTGTATAAAACCAGATATAAATACAACTGAATCTTCAGCCAATGCAATAACAATTCTATTGTTACTTGGATCTTCTGAATCTTGCTTCGAAGGATTGCTTGAGAACAAAAACTCATGTTTCTTTTGGAAAAGTTTCAATTGATCATTTAAATCCTGCTCAAAATTTTCATTTAACGAATCAATATAATAATTTAATGAATCAACTAAAGAATCAACTGATATTTTTGAATAATCATTCTTCTTAATGGTAGTGTAATTATTACTTGCAAGAATCTCCCAGATCCTGGAAGCAGCGTCACTTCCCCCAGAAGCTAAAGACCCCAAGAATAAACAGAATGTGGCTGTGATCAATGGAGAAGTATTATTCGCCAATCCCCAAGAAATGAATCCAATTATATCAGCGGTGAACATGTCATCGGCCCAAAAAAGTGAACTCAATTCTGGCCGGTTATTGCAGGTATACGCAAACGCCAAATAGAATCTCTCCAAATCTGCCCGTTGTGCTATTTCGTCTAAATCCAAGCCAGTGTTTTTGTCAGATGACGATTTACGCGTTGAATCGTCATCATTATCCAGGTCATTATCATTATCCTCTTCTTTTCTATTAATCGATGAGAGAACAAAATCCTCTTCTGAATCTCTCAACAGTGTCAAAATAATAGCTGCATTTGATATGAACATGCTAAAGAAACGTTGAAAAAATGGAGATACTAATGTTTCATTCAACTCTTGGTTTAACTTTAAGAAATTTACATCAACCAATTTAGGAACGTTCTCGAATCCGATTTTCATATGAGATGCGTATAATAATTCCTGCCCACCAGGATATTGAAATTTTGAAGGGGTAAGTTTTGGAAAATTTCTTTGTAATAAGGCTCTAAAGTCATAAATATTGGACCACTCAAATAACTTTTGTGTTTCGATATGACTACTTTCAGCACAGTAACATAAAGTTCTCTCCATAACCCCATAACTGATTAACCATTCCATATATTTTAATATATTTTCCTTGAAATCATATTTGGACGTTCTACTTCCCAGCTCTTTACACCAAGAAATAAATTGAGTAAAAAAGATCAAACTCGTCACTAGTTCAAATCCACTGATCTTCGATTTTGATAAGTCTATAACATCACTTTCATTGGAAACGAGTGCATAATCTGTGGTCAAATTGGAAGTTATATGTTTACGAAATTTATCTACTACTTGGTCATTTCCCGAAGATTCCATTAGTTTAGTAAATAATTGTAATACCCCGGGTAAAAAATGCACAATTAAAATATCCTCGTCAGTTAAATTCTTCTGTATTAATGAAATAATTTTGATGTAGTTGTCTAACTTGCCAAATTTTTCAGAATAATTGTCCATTAATCCAAATAGAATCAGCCCTAGCAATTCATGACTTAAAAACAATTTACTTCTTGAAAAATTAATGGAATTTATAAATGCAAGACTGTTTATGTTGCTAGTGACTTTTTGTTTGTCGATCATATCGTTAAGATTAAGAGTCAATTTGTATACTTTTTCAAAACTTTTTATGATATTATCAAATAAATTGTCGTAATCATCATCATCAACACATATTGAATCAAGTTTTTTATGTGAAATCAAGTGTCCTAATATATTCAAAATATATTCCTGTCTAGTATAGTATGATAGTCTCGCACTATCCCCAAGTGAAGTTCCTCTTTTAAAACTAACATCATTTGAATGGTATAATAACTCTGCTGAGCTCAATTCATTTAATTCTAATTCATTAGCAAGAATCACACTCACTTCAATGAATGCCTGATTCAACTTAACTTCTGTTCCATTGGGAAATAAGACGGGTTTTGATTCGTCGGTTAGTATCTTGAACGACGAATCCAGGGGTAAAGGAGTTGTAATGACATGTATAAGATCACTTTTAATTGATTTAGAAGCTGAAATGCTAGCATCCGTGTCGCTCTGGAATTTTATGGTGTTGTAAACGTCAGCAAAGACATCAGAAGACCAATTCAAAGAATCACTCATTTTCTTAATACCTGGGTGATTTATCTAGTTTGGATCTGATTGATTTGTAAGGAGGCTTCTTCTGAATCTAGGACTTCTTGTGGATGCAATTTATGGAATAAAAACTTGATGGTTAATTGATTGAAAGTTGGTTGTAAAAAAAGAACATCTCAAATTTTTTTGTTTACAAAAAAATGGTGGTCGTGTAAATTAACGAAATTCCAAAAACGTATAAGCTTGGGTTTGAGACTATTGAACACTAACATTTCGTATATTACTCCATATTCCTTGCATAGAAATGCCATCTCATACCAACTCACTAAAGAAAAGTTGTAGATAAATCAAACTATTTATAAATCAAACTACTCATTAACAAAAACTAACTCATTTTAATGTTACAACCATCAAAGAGAGATATTGTCAATTGTGACATCTTCCTCGGAGGATAAGGTGTATTTGGGTCCATAGACAAATTTCCAAACTCCTGTATAATTCTTACAGTAACATACAGAGCTTCTGTCAAAGCAAATTGTTGGCCTAAACAAATTCTTGGGCCACCATTAAATGGCAAATAAGCCCATCCTAACTTTCTTGTTGCTGGTTCGAACCATCTTTCAGGCCTGAAATCATCAACATCTTTACCATAGTACTTTTCAATTCTATGGGTTGAATAGACACCGTATATCACATTTTGTCCTTTTCTTACAAGGATAGGTGAATTACCATCGGGACCACCACCTGTTGGCAAGGTTGTATCTTTAGTTGCTATTCTGAAATTTTGAGGAACTGATGGATATAATCTCAAAGCTTCGTTAATACATGCTTTCAAGTAGTCACATTTCTTTAACGATTCAAACGTTATCATATCAATTTGAGCCTCTTTTCCTGATCCAAACTTATCATAGATCTCATCTTTCAATCTTGAAAAGATTTCTGGATTTCTAGCCAACTCAAAGAACAAGAATGATAATAGCCCGGCAGTGGTATCTCTACCTGCAAGCAATATATTTAATAATTGATCTCTTATAACTTTTGGATCTCTAGTTTGCTTAACTAATTCATTCAAGAATACGTATCCCTTTTCCTTGTCCAATTCTTCTTTTGACATGTTAAGTGCTCTCTGAACGTAATGATTGGCAAATTTATGGACTTTATTATAAGAAGCTCTAAATTCTTTGGGATCAATTAACCAATAGAACTTTTGCAAGACAAGACGAGAAGCCAAATATTGTTGCGCTAAATTGAAAGATTCAGCAAACTCTTCCTTACCATCAATATGTACAGCATCTTGAGCCATGCCAATGGAATCATCCCTCAAAGATTCCACAGACTCACCAAACAAGAACTCAGTAGCAGTATCCACCGTTAATCTAAAAAACAACTCTTGAATATCAAATGTTTTACCCTTTGCCTTTCTAATATGTTTAAAAAGTACTTGCAAATGTGGTTCTAAAGATTTGACATGACCAACCTGTTCTCTAGCGAATTGAGGCCTAAGTAATGCACGAGAATGCTTCCAAGCTAAATCATCTTGTGTGAAAATCCCATCACCCAAAACAGGTAACATAACATCGTGTCTAATACCTAAAGAAAAATCATTAAATTGAGATGATAATATAGCTTTTATATTTTCTGGTTCTTTCGTGACAATTATTGGGATTCCAAGGATTCTAAACTGAAAGGTATAAATTTCAGGATGCGGGACTGATTGATACCTTTGTTCGGAAAAGTCAAGCATAGTCCCCTCTGCCTTTTTAGCAATTAATTCTTTCCATATCTTAAACCCAAACCAACCATCCCCTTCCACGTTGGTTGGAAATTTGGCCCCAAATTTCTTCATCAATATTCTAGTCTCGATCGTCAGATAGAGAAGGTATGTTAATATGGCAAGTGGTATAACCACGTACCATTTGGTAACATTAGCAATAATATCTGAGTGTACGAAATCTTCAGAGTTCATTTGAAGGGTTATATAGCTATAGAATAAATTTTGTTCAATTGCGATAGGTGTGATACTTTTGTATTGAATTTATAGTTCTAACACGGTCTTCATGTGAAGTAGCTTTAACGTATTTTGGGTGAGACTACACAGAGCTGCTACTCAAGCGCAATTTGCTTCGCATTTATTGGGGTAATGTTGAGAACTGTTAATTCCGAAGACAAAACAATAGGAATGAAACAATACAATTAGGATTATGTTGGGGATACGAAGAACATTTTCATAAGACAAATGCAACTGGTATTCCACGTCGTCCATGCCCCCTACGAAAGACATTGCACTTTGAAGGTCGCTTGTGACCATGTTCTACTGCAATTATCTATTTACCACTTATTGGTGAAAGTTTACTGTGAAGTAAAGCGGGGACGATTATCCAATTGGAAATTAATTTGGTGGGGACGCACAAACCGGAGATAAGGTTTATAACTCACAACCAAATTGGGAACAGAATTCATCCTTGTTCGTACCTTTTGCCAATAGGTTTATATAGGGTGCGATATATGTCTATTTGTATGAACATACATTCATTTTTCTATACATATTCAGATCTATAGGCAAAGTCAATAAGAAAACGGAATAGACTTGGTTTTATGTATCCAGCATTGCATTTTGACCTATGAACGCTGTTCTCATCTTTCTAGTACTACATACTTGAACATACCCCTTGCTGATGATAAAAACAATGGAATGCTAAAAGTGCGGAATATTCTGGCATTCCAATAAGTTCCGTTCGGATATAAGTATAACTTCCATTCGCCTTTCCGCCATCGAATTGTTATTCTTTCCGATTGAGTGGTTCCTACCTTCGATTCGGGATTTTATGTGCGCATCTCAGCAATTTGATTGCCTCTTGAGATATTAATATATTGACCTACATCGATGACTGAAAATCAAAAGGGCATAGAGTTAATACTATAAGACAAGATTTCATTTCTCAATA
Source organism: Hemisphaericaspora xylofermentans (assembly GCA_002105455.1). Lineage (NCBI taxonomy): Eukaryota > Fungi > Ascomycota > Pichiomycetes > Serinales > Debaryomycetaceae > Hemisphaericaspora > Hemisphaericaspora xylofermentans. Next base: position 22,314 of record NDXA01000009.1, on the reverse strand, counting down.
ACGTAATTAATAATAATTTAATAAATATAATAAATAATAGAACTGTATATACTAATAAAGAAAAGGTTTCAAAAATCAATCATGAAAATTAAGCAACTGGACCAGCAGCTTTAACTTCTTCAGTAGCTTCATCAGCGTAAATCTTGAAGTTTTCATTGAACTTAGCGGCAAGAGATTTAACTTCTTGTTCGAAAGCAGCAGCACCCTTAATCCAAGATCTAGATGGGTTCAATAATTCAGATGGAACACCTGGGATGGACTTTGGAACATTCAAGTTGAAGACTGGGTATTTTTCATATTCAACGTTATTCAAAGCACCAGAGTGGATAGCATCCAAGATAGCTCTAGTGTATTTCAATGGACATCTCTTACCACCATCCTTGAAACCGGCACCAACCCAACCGGTGTTTAATAAGTAAGCATTGGAGTTGTGTTCAGAAATCTTGTCAGATAATTGTTGAGCGTACTTCATTGGGTGTAAGACTAAGAATGGTTGACCGAAACAAGCAGAGAAAACAGCTTGTGGTTCAGTGACACCAACTTCAGTACCAGCCATCTTGGAGGTGTAACCAGAAATAAAGTGGTACATAACTTGAGCATTGGTTAATTTGGAAACTGGAGGTAAGACACCGGAAGCATCACAAGTTAACAAGATAATGTTCTTTGGATGGCTGTCAGCTAAACATGGAACCTTGGCAGAAGGAATGTATTCAATTGGGTAAGCACATCTGGTGTTTTCAGTAATGGTGACATCATCGTAATCAACAACCTTGGAAGCTTGGTCGTAAATAACGTTTTCCAAAACGGAACCGAACTTAATGGCATTGAAAATTTCTGGTTCTTTTTCAGCAGATAAGTTAACACACTTAGCGTAACAACCACCTTCAATGTTGAAGACACCGTTATCGGACCAACAATGTTCATCATCACCGATCAATTCTCTCTTTGGATCAGCAGAAAGAGTGGTCTTACCAGTACCAGAAAGACCGAAGAATAAAGAAATATCACCAGTTTCAACACCTTGGTTACAAGAAGAGTGTAAAGTTAAGACTTGGTGCTTGATTGGCATCAAGTAGAACATAACAGTAAAGATACCCTTCTTCATTTCACCAGCATATTCAGTACCTAAGATAACCATTTCCATATCCTTGAAGTTAATTTCAACAGAAGTGGAAGAAGTCATACCCTTGGTGTGTGGGTTGGCTGGGAATTGACCAGCGTTGTAGATAGTGAAATCTGGTTCACCGAAGTTGGCTAATTCTTCAGCAGTTGGTCTGATCAACATATTGGTCATGAATAAAGCATGATAAGCTCTGGCACAGATAATTCTAACCTTGATTCTGTATCTTGGATCCCAACCAGCATAAGCATCAACAACGAATAACTTTTCTCTGGTTCTTAAGTAGTCAATAGCTCTGGATCTAGAAATCTTCCAAGTTAATTCGTCAACTTGCTTGTTAACAGGACCCCACCAAATGTTTTGGGAAGAAGTTTCTTCATCGACAATTCTCTTATCCTTTGGAGATCTACCAGTCTTCTTACCAGAGTAAGCTAATAAAGCACCGGTGGAAGAAATGGTGGTACCCTTTTCTAATAAACCATCTTCGTAAAGAGTGGCTGGAGCAGCATTGTGTCTGATAATGGTATCTTCGTTAAGTTCTAATTGCTTGACAACTGGGTCTTCAGCAGACTTAATGGTTGGGTGGCCAGCAAAGTTAATTTGGGATTCGACAGCAGTTGGAGGAGGAGCCATTTTGGTTGGTTGGTTATATTTATTAAAGTATTTATTGAAATACAATGATGATGAAAGAAAAAAAGACTTATATAAAAAGTTGAAACTTCAATATGGGATATTCCAGAATATTTATAGTTGAAACTTTTGTAAATCGGAAAGTTCCATTCAATACATTCGTTTTACACATCCCCGGGTGAATTGTGAAAAAAAAGTCACATAAATTTTTCAAATTGAAGGTTTATTCCTTTTTTGGTCTGGGGTAAAAATAATGAAAAAATAATCATTCGTTAAAAAATAAAACACAATAAAATTCACGCAGCAAATTTAATTTTTGGTTTCCATTTTAATTTTCCATGAAGCCGTTTCCGTAACTTTCCGTTTCTTTTTCCTAATGGCATTTTTTCCGTGAGAGAGAGATTTCTAGTACTAAATTGAATCTCCGGGGTAAATATGGAGAGAAATAGAAAAAATATACAGAATAACCCGGCGGGTTGAAGGAAACTGAAAAATAGTACAGAACAGTCCATAGCCCCGAAAGACACCAGATATCGCCTCCGAACAACTTTCTTTGGGATTTCTCACCCCCTACGTAAGCAAAACTTTATAAGTGAAAGATACACACATATACCATTTTATTTTAATACGAGGAGCGCAAACTTAACAAGGGGTAGAGGGGAGAAAGAAAAAGACTCAACGAGGCAGATAATTTCTGACAGAAAACGCAAATTAAACTTTGGAGTTCTTCTTGCAACAAGAAAAAATCGGGTGACATTTATAATCAATGTGTGGTTAATAATGCAGCAAGTTGCTTTGAAGTTTAGAGTTTGGTTAATGAATATTCTTGGTTGAATAAATGATGTTGCACTCTGGGTGAATCAGATGTGAGTATTGATTGAATTTGGTTTTGCGGAACTTAAGTCAATTGGAAGCGATTGCCAGTATGCTTGCAAGCTTCCCTGATTCTCTTGTAGTTAGATGCATTTTCTAAGAGGCCGCTCTAAAGATTTGGTCCATAAACAAGGGGACTGTTAGCTCTGCGAGTCGTTGATTTGGTAGAAAATTGAAATTTTTCATTCGGTAGAAATTTATTCCACCTCCGTTACGTTTGCATCCTTACGACATGTGTTTGTCCAGCCCCCCTCCCCTAGTTTGGTATGGGATTTTCTCTGGGAGTGTCTTTGTACTCGTACGTTTATAAGTTGCTGCTTTAAATGGCATGATGACTGGGTATACTCTCGTTTTATTTTTTATGTCTAGGGGCTACCAATTTCGGGTCAGAATTATTATTTAATTGACCAATCGCTTCTCTTTACCTATAAATTTTTCCTGTGTTTTTTGCCTGTATTTTATTTTTTACTTGTAAATGTCAACAATTGTCTTTTTAAATTTTTTTTTTTTCTGTTTTGCCTTCCAGGCGGAAATGTAAACCTTCCATCGCGGAAGCATTCCGAGGGTAAACAATCCACATTCGGATGCACACATGCACACAGACACAACCCATTAACATCACCATACTTCCATTCCCCTATCCGTTTCATGTGTGTATTGTTTATATTTGATTTGATCCGACTTCTTACGGTAACAAGTGCGTATTGCCAGCTAACATATTATCGCTCTTGGAGTATTGTTCCCCACCACCATGGCAAAAAGTTCCGACGCTATGAAAAGTCGGAAATCAACTGCAACATCGTAGTTGCCTGATAACTGCCCCACCCACCCCCGCTGCCTTATTGCCTGAAATGCATTAGACTTATTCCAATCTGTCAACATCCTCTAATTAGACAACTAGACAGGTAATAGTTTCCTTTCTTTAAGAACTTCTTGTACATGGTAGAACATGTCAAATTAGATCTTCCTCCCCTCAACATGTGTCATAGAACGGAAAATTTGAACTAAGAAAATTTTAATAAATATTTTTTCCCTTCTCTCCGGGGTAGTGGCTTTTCCTAATAATAGACACTGTTGGTTGACCGTTACGTTTGACGTAATGTTTTTAGTCAAAGATGTATCGGAAGAATCCATTCCCATACTGAACATGGAAGATATCGGATAACGGATTCCTGAAAATTGCGCTTCGCTCCATCACTTGGATCTATTCTATTAAAGTTGTAAGCTATTCCTCTGATTTGCAGCCAAAAAAGCTGAAGTCCCGGAAAAGATTTTCTTCAAATTTTGAACAAAAACTTGGAAAATGGTTGAAAATTGCAGTAGAGAATTCTTAAGTTTATAATCCGTAGCCATAGAGATACCCGAATGTTGACATCACAAACCATCACCCCTTATATCAATGCCAGCTAACGCAAGCAGTGAAGACTTGGACCCCTGGGAATTCAATTACGTATTATTGTTGGCACCAAAGAAAGTTCAAACCTTTACGCCATGAACTAATTACTTCGTTGGCAAGCACAATATTCTCAATTCATGCAATAATACATAACCATACACACAATACAAAATATTAAATAAAACAATGGTACAAACACCTAGAATCACAACTAATGAGATTCATCACTCATGACAAGAATACTTTCTCAGGATTCGATTTCTTGTCAATATAATCATAATAATACTTCCAAGTATCAAAGCCGATTTCTTTTACTCCGTTAATCGTTTTGTCATCATCAACATCAATCATTATACATTGATTGATTTCAATATCATCAACGACTGACGATTTCAAGAACGTAATCCCACTACAAATCAACCCATACTTAAAGATTTCAGTCAAATTAGAATACAGGGGATCGATAATTGGACCAATAATACCACCAACCAATGGAGGTTCCTTTCCTTCATCCAAAGGAATCAGCTGTTTATCAGTAACACATTCATCTATAAAGGGATAGAATTTGGAAAATTGCGATCTATTAGTGAAAAATATAATTGATCCAATCACGTTTTGATTGGTTGGTTCTAACGCAATTATAACCTTCACACCCAACGGCGATTGATTTCTTATATGTTTAACAGCTTCTCCATAGATATTACGAAGATTATTACAATCATCCTCATTGCCACCACAATGACTTTGCAGAATCGACCTATCTATTAAACTCATCAATTTATCACCATCATTACAAATATCAAATCTTACACCAACAATTGTCAATTCTCGGAATATCTTTTTTGGTACCGTCCAATTCTCTAAATCATGTAAAACCATTACATATTTCTTTCGATTTGAGTGATTGATATCCCATCCTAAACTGTTCATGAATGCTCTTACTCGACTATTATTCAAATTTGAATTATCAGGAAACATAACCAATGGGAATGAACTACCCAAAAAGATATCATTACATTTTTGTTCTTTGATTAAATATCTCATTGCTCTTGTATGAAGATTCTTACCTATACTTTGAAATCTCTTGGATTTATCAACAAGGACGTATAACACATGACCTGCTTTTTGATCATCAACCCAAGTTAATATAACCCCGTACAATATATTCAATGATGAGTTCCTAACCACAAAATGTTTTTGATTTCTACTTGTGCTTGCTAATAATCCATACAATCGCTTGTAGAATGTTCCATTTTGGTAATCAATTTTATTTCGATCATGATATGACGGTGCCTCTGCAGTGTTATTTTTCCATAATTTAATCAAACTGGCCCAATCTCGTTTAATATCAAATTCATCAACTAACCACCTTCGTTTAGGTGGTGAAGCATTCCTAGGATTTTTGAAAACAGGTGAACTTGGACTCAGTTTTGACAAACTTTCGTCGGTTAGTCTTCTTTTTCTAATTGTGAACTTCTTTTCTCCTGGTATACAACCTTCAGGATCAAAATCTCCCATTAAAACTCCGACTAATTTTTCCAACGCAGAATTTGTATAATCATAACAACATAGATAAACACTACCAATACTTTTGTTATAGAAGAAATCGTATGGAGACAGAGTAGCAACAATGATCAATGGTTTGGTTAGTTGGGTGTAAATTGCTTGCCCTCCTTTATTGAATGACGCAGGATTGGCTCCACAAAGTATTGACACATATTTAACAATTCCAATTTGATACATATTTCTTGTAGCTTCACTGGTTAATACAATAACAATCTTGGAATTCTCAATTAATGATTCATGCAAGGGGGTCAATCCATTAGCCGTATAGGTTGTATGAAGGACATTGTATGATCTTGTATGACTTATAGGATGATTGGATAATAACTCGCCAAATTTTTGGAATACTTCTTCACCAGTGAATAGACGAGGTTTGGGAATTCTGTTGTCTTCATCGTCGTCATCGTCTGCCTCTTCACCCCCATTTCCATGATGGTGATATATAGGATTCAATAATGGGCTAAGAATCAAAATGGAATCTACTTCGTTGGAATCTTTTGCTGAAAGGTATTTAGGTAATGGTAATGTCCCATTATAATCACGAACAAGGGTAATTGATTTCTGGTATGCCAACGACGATAATTTTTGATGATGATTCCATAATTCAGGGTTCTCATTCTTGAATAGAGTTATTTTATCTTCTTTTGCTGAAGCTTCTCCCCGTGGGAAAATTTCTGACCATTTGGGTAACCGTCTTTGTAATCTCTCTATCCTACTGTTGGATGCCATTACAACTTCTTCATCCAAGTTGCCATTTTCTATTGCCTTTTTCAAAGATTCAACAGCTTCATTTTGAAGGGCAAGATCATGACAAACCATTACCAAATCACACCCTGCAGAAATGGCTAATACAACACCTTGTCCTAACCCAATTGAATGATACAAAGCTTCCATTTCAAGACATTCACTAATGACAAACCCATTAAATTTCAATTCTTGTCTGAGCAATTGATTAATTACAACTGGTGACAAACATGCATGAGTTTCATCTGGACTTATATTTGGAACACCACATCCAGCTGCACTTATACCATCTAATACTCCTTCTTCGATTAATCTTGCAAATGGGACACTATTAAAGTGTTTGATTTGTTCCAACGAATCTCCAATCATAGGTAATTCCAATAATGAATCTACAGTTGCATTTCCAATTCCAGGGAAATGTTTACCAACAGTGAAAAGACCACCATCTTGTAATCCTCTAGCACACATTAATCCATATTTGGTAACATCTTCTACAGTTGTCCCAAAACTTCTAACTCCAACCAATTGATGTGATAATTTTGTTACAACGTCTAATACTGGGCCTAAAATAATCGAAAATCCAACTTTCTTTAGTTCTATCGCAATAGCTTTGGATATTTCATACACTAATTGTGGATCACCAGTTGCCGACAATGCCATCGCACCAGGATATTGAGTTAAAAAATCAGGGTCAAATAATGAATTCATCATTCCTCCTTCTTCATCGATTGCAAACATGATGGGATATTTATAATTACCTTGAGTGAATGCAATATATTGTAAATCTTTAATTAATTTCGACATCTGTTCCACACTAACTGCATTCTTACGTGACAAAATCATTGAAGATACACGATGCTCTACTATTAGATGGTATGCTTGTGGAGTAACTGTGGTGCCTTGAAAACCCCCACATAATAACTGACCAACATGAAATGGCGGTGAAGTGCTCATTTTCTCTTCTTAAATATGCTATGAATTAATTGACTAACACTCTAGGATTTTGCTTAGTTTTTTGTCGCAATTTGATTCTTCAGTTTTCGAGAGACTATATGTGTATATATTATGATTGATAACTATTTTCTTCCCTTTTAATTATTAATTCTTAAATGTTTGGGGGTTAAACTAAGTAATTGTTGTTTGCTAAGTGTACTTTTCTTGTTTTGGGAATTCTTATTAATATGTCATGCGACACAAAATCAATTATGATGCTGACGACATTTCTTCAGTACCGGACGACATTTTACTTTGTCAACCAAACTATCAAAATTTACATCTTACAATTTAAGCTTTCCATCAGAGGTGGAGTATCTTTAAGCAAGTTAAACCGGATACATAAATAAGTTTATATAGATTATAACTGACCTATTTGCGAAATCCATTCCTTCGGTTAAATACAAGAAGAAGTTAGAAAAGAAATCATAGCATGAATGGGGATTCCGGCTTTGTGGGATGCTTTGAAAGCAGGATTTGATAGGAGAATATCACTAGAAGAACTTGTGGATCAGCATTTAAAACAATATTCTCGTACACCACGTATTGCCGTTGACGCGTATATGTTTTTATTTGAGTCCGGTAATAGTAATATAGTTTCTGATGATGTTGAAGGTATATTGACTCAAAATTTTATGTCAAAGATATTGGCATTGATCGCGTTGAACATATCAGTAATTGTAGTGTTTGACGGTAATTTAAAACCCAATAAAACTAGGAATGGAGATTTTGTACAATCAGATTATGAACGTGAATTGGAAAATTTGGAAAAATCAACTAATTTTGATGAGAGAAATCCAAAGATTGTTGAACTAAAGAGTGTGCTTTTACAAAATAAGATCGATTTTGTTCAAGCGGCCGGTGAAGCAGAGGCACAATGTGCATTTTTACAAAGTTTAGGAATTGTTGATTATGTCATATCTAATGACGTTGACACTTTGGTATTTGGAGCAACCAAAGTTTTAAGAAACTTTAGCAAAATACCGGAAGAAGAAATGCAATCACCAACAAAAAGAGGTAATGCTAAACCAGCCACGTTATATTATGTCACTCCTATCGATATGGATAAAGTGGAAACTATAACCGGTCTATCACGTGCAAGATTAGTATTCCTCGCTACCATAAGAGGAGGTGATTACTCATCAGGTATTGATCGCATAGGTATTAAAATGGCCACCTATTTAGCGTTATGTGGAACTAAATTCTCCAAGTACCACACTAGAAGTCCATCTAAACAAGAATTAAAAGATCAGAAGAAGGGAATAATTCGAGTTGCTGAAGAACCACCCGATTTTGCAACCGAATTGATTCATTGCTTCGTATCTGAAACGACATCTTCAGTTGTCAAGTCCTGGGAACTGAGAATTGAATCAAAATCTCGGAAGAATAAGATACGAATACTTTTGCACATGCTTAACCAATCTATAAGGGATCAACCCCGTGAGATATTCGGAAGTGCATTTAAGTTTAATTGTGATCTTCGATTCGATGAGTACATTGTCATGCTTTATTTGTTTCCATTAGTCAACACTAATTGTCATATCTTCCTTCCCAATACTTTGAATTTTGGAGAGCTCCAATTAGACCCAACAATTAAAATACCGACTACTTTATTTTTCAAAAGAATAGACACGGAAGAATGCATCAAACGTTCAAGTAATATAACAATGCTGGAGTATAACCAGACTCTAAATTTTTCAAGCACATTTCCATTAACAATAACCAGGTTCTTGATCCATGGTGAATTGCCAGAGCCTGTACCTGGTCTTTATGTTCCAAAATCATATGGGTTCAATCTCAAACATATTATTTGCAGGTTGATCTCAAGTTTTGCCTATGATGAAAGGTCCTCCTTGATTAAGATTACCAATATCAAGGAAGAAAGTGGTTTAGAAAAGTATATGTTGAAATACAATTTGAAAGCATTGTGTGAATTATTTCCTGAAACCACTGAAGCGAAAAGGATAAATGATCCAGATTGTACCTCTCCTATAAAGAATCAGGAATTGCAGTATATATGGGTTCCAAAATCCATTGTGGAACATTATGCTCCAAGGATGATTGATTTATTTACCAAAGAGAAGGAAGAATTGGAATACATCAAGAAGCATAAAGCATCGCCACAAAAGACAAGGCTTGATTCATTGATGGGTGTGACGTTATCTCCAACTAAAATTAACCCAAAACAATTACCCTTACTAGCAAAGGGTCCTATCCCGTTTGATTTATCACGTGGATCACCGAAGAGAAAGAATACCAAGAGAATGAAACCAATGCCCGCAGGTCAAAAGCAACTCGATTTTTTTATGGGAAAGGCAGGAAATAGTGAAAGGGATCTAGAAAATCCATTCTTGGAGAAATCAAATGTCCCTAAACTTGATTTCCTTTCGACCCCTGATTTTCCAAGAACGTCGTGCGAGGAAAAGCTGCTTGAAGAAGGGTTTCCTGAACAAAAACCGCTAAAGAGGCCCCAGCAGAGACTACAGCTGGACAATCTAATTATGCAGAAAGTTGCTCCGAAACCTCCAATTGAAGTTATTGAAATTGATAGTTCAGAAGATGTATCGGAATTATCAATCATTGAAATTTCCGAGATCCCATAAAATATAATTTGCGCGTTTCGGAAGCAAAGCAGCGAGAAAAATATGCAATTCGGATAAATAAATTAATTATAAATAATCAATGACTTCTTTCTTTCCCTTTTCTTTCTTGTTAGTAGACACCTTATCAATTTACATTACCACTGCAAACTATGATGAAACCTCAATGGTCATCACCATCTAAGAAGATATACGATGCTTCTGACCTCAAGAATCTCCATAGGTCGATAGCACTATACAAGCTTCATAAACATTTAGATTTTGTTGTGGAGAAGGTTCAAGGTTGTAAGGTACCTGATAATTTCTTAAATGTGGATATAGTGACGAGAGAAGGAAGTAATAGAGTCATGCTGTATAGTCCTCCGTTGAATGATGCCTTTGGAAGAGAACCCATTAAATTTAATGACAATATAATTGGGTTGACAAAAATATTAGATGTGTTGAATAAATTAATCGACGAAACTCCGCCAATTGTAGGTCCCACTAGATTTGGAAATCTAGCATGTCGAACCTGGCATGACAAAGTAGAAGCACAGTTGAATAATATTGTCAAAGAAAACCTCAAATTCCCCAAATCATTAGACGTAGATGGATTTTTACTGGAATCAATTTATTACATACAAAATTCTTTTGGATCAAAAATTCGCTTAGATTATGGTACTGGACACGAATTATCTTACTTGGCATTTATTGGTTCATTGATAGAATACAAGATAATTGATCCAAGTGGTGAAGAGCTTCTAGTCGTGTTTTCTAAATACTACGACTTGGTACGTCGATTGATTATTGATTACAATCTAGAACCCGCTGGTTCTCATGGCGTTTGGGGATTAGATGATCATTTTCATTTGATTTATATTATTGGTGCATCCCAATTTTGTACTGATAAATTGGCACCAGTTGTTCAAAGAACATTATCAGCTCAGATTATAAATTCTCACAAGTTGTCAAATTTATATGTTAATGCAATAGCATTCATATTCAAATTGAAGAAAGGTCCGTTTAATGAACATTCTCCTATAATATATGATATACACAATAGCGTATTTCTGTGGGTGAAGGTCAGACAAGGGTTATTAAAGATGTATCAAGCGGAAGTGTTGAATAAATTCCCCGTGGTGCAACATTTTTGGTTTGGTGAAGGATTATATCCTTGGAAGGATGTCAAATCAGGCGACGTGTTACCGGTCTATCTAAAAGAAGATCAAGAGCCTGCTGAAGTTCCTACGAAGGTTCCTATGCGGGCTACAACTACATCGGCGCCGTCAACGAGAGCAGGTATCCCAATGACAGCGGCACCGTGGGCAAACCAATCGCGTACTCTTCCTCCTAATATACCACAAACTGGTTGGCCGTCACGAAAATAAGAATTCAATCTGCAATACTTTGATTGTGTATTTAGTTTATAAAAGATATATAAAACGGCTATAGAATTAAACACCTAAGATCTGGAAACCCTAAAATTGAAGGCACTACGACAAAGTGGACAAGTACTACTACCAGAACTCTTAAACCATTTATAAAGACATGCAGCATGGAACTTATTGTTACAAGTAGAACAAGTCTTCGAAGGCAAAGATAAATCAGTATGCAAAATAGAATAACAAATTGCACAATCTTCAAACCCGGAGAAATGTAATCTGACGTTCTTACAGAATAATTCAATTGCTTCAATGATTGATCCGTTTGTTAGTGAAATGATACGCTGCGAAGCAAGTAACCATGATTTCCACTGAGTGTCTTTAACTCCCAATCGTAATGGACCCTCTACTGTCACATTTTCTAATGGATAATTGCGTGGGATCTTGATCACCATTTCCATTTTTTGTTCATCTATGACAAAGGAAGTTTTGATTTCATTGGTGATTGAATTGACTTTGATATTCATATTTTCTTCTTGATTTTCAAGTCTATTCTTTTCTTTGTTTACTTGGTCTAAGATATTAGTTATCAAAATTGGAGAGACATAGGAAGATGTCAAATTTTCAATTTTGGATTTCAATTGCCTATCCCTGAGTTCTTTAAACCAATATTGTACTTGGGATCCACAATAACGTAAACATTTGTAATAGATATGGACGCATAGGAATTTGATTTCATAACTCATTTCTTCCTTCTTTGGTGTTTCCATTAAGTTATATTCTGGGATATTATTAGTCTTAACATTGTCCATTTCAGCTACTAAAGTTTTGAAAAATTTATCAGAAAGTTCAATATGCTCAAAAAGGAACTCAAACAATACATTTAGTTCATCGTTAGCTGTAATCTGAGAAACATATTCTGCTCTCATCTTTAATGTGATATCCTCAAAGTATGCAAATATCAAATACCAAGTCCATAAATATTTTACGATTGCTTGATCTTCAAATACTCCTAAAGAATATTTGGAATCTCTAATAATCAGTAATAATTGTTCTGGTAATATTGCACGAATAATATCATCATCGTCTTCTTCTTCACTAACTTTAGATTTCTGCAACTGGTATTCCACAGCAAAATCTTGTTGTTCATGTAAGATAATTCTTTGCAAATAGAGTGTCGCAACTCTTTGGATTGGAATTAAACTTGTTTCCCCAAATACATTTAACAACTTCTGCTTTTCTTCCAAAATGTTTTTGGTAGATATCTTGGTTTGTTCAAGTGCTCTTTGTAATATTTGATGATTCAATACTGATGCTTGATTTTCCTTCCCAACACTGACATTATCTGGACTTAAGAAAATTTCAAGTAAATCTTCATCATAATTCTCCAAAGATGGTTGATCCTTACGATTTAACAAACTGTATAGTTTCAAGGTATAATATTTCAAATCGATTCTATCTGTTTCGCTTTGCAGGACTCCCAAATTATCTCTTAAAATTGTATTTACAACTTCCCAGTAATTATCAGGAATGGATCCCAAGAATTGTGCAAGTAATCCTAATAACCGACCAACTTGAATTCTGAGTTCGATAAATTCAGGATCATAAGCAATTGATGATTCAAACCAGGATGAAATTTGGTTTAATGCCATTGTTAATTTATGCATTGGGAATAAATCCTTGTTAGATTCACCGTTTAAGAATAGAGTTGTGAATGTGATCCATTTCAATCCCAAGGGAATGATATCTGATTCTTTACGAACTCCTAAAATTTCTGAAAACACATAATTTCTAATTCTATCAAGTTTGGTTGAATTCAAGAACTTGGCAACTCCAGAAATAGTGGCAACGAACAATAAGGGAGTTTTTACAAGTTTTGTATAGTTAATATCTTGACTTTCGAAGCCGTTTATACTCTCTTGTTCGAGAGAATTTTCAATGATCTTTTTGAGTACCCTGGCTGTATAGCATGCATATACATCAGTTCCTGAAGAATACTGGTTCAATTGTGACAATAATGAAGACGAGTGATTCCCATTGATACAATTCACAATGCTAGGAAAATCAAATTTCAAGCTCTTAGAAAGCAATTCGTCTATTTCACCGAGAACACTTGAGACTCTTTCGAAATCAAACTTTTTAGAATCCTCAACAAAAATGTAATCCGAAACATATTCCCTCATTAAAGCAATTGATAAAATTAAACCATCACTTGGATTTTCAAAATTTGTAATTAATGAAACTAAAAATTTGGCAATTACAGGACCACTTTCAAATACTCCTGTCGATTTTATTCTCTCTTGACATAAATACACCGCCAGCTCTATTGGATTAGATATTGATATAGATTCGATATCCATTTGATTTATGAGTAGCTTAATGTGTTCCGCAAGTTTGGTAATCGGAATGGAATCATTGCTTGCGAGAAATTTACCTAAGGAAGTGAAATCATCTCCAATAGAAGCAGAACCCAAATAATCAATGAAAGAATCAATATATATACTCAGCTTTTTTGCGTGAATTAAAAATTCCAAACATGATTTTAGATCAATATTCTTCCAACAACTTCCTAAAAATTCCATCAAGATTTCATCACTAGCTCCGTCTATAACTCTATCAATAAGGCCATCCTTAACACAAAGTCCTACAAAGTATAATCTTGACTCGTCAGTCTTGGTGGCAGTTGCAATTACATTTAATAATATTTCTGAACATTCAGTCAACCCCAAGACCATCTCAATTTCATCTTCCTTCAATTCAGATCTATGTGAGATTGTCAATAGATAGGTATATATATCACCAAAGCTTGTTTGGTCAATAATTATCATCCCTTTCAAGGACTTTAAGAAAAAATTAATCTTACCTGGATTAATCATGGAAAGCTTTAAATAGATATCATTTATAGTTTCAACAAGGGTTGGACCAGATATGATAGTTTTAGATATGGCGGTACTCAATACTTGGATAGGAACATCTATGAAATTCTCTTCAACATAAGTTGGTAATTCAGAAATGAAATCGTCAAATCCAGAAACATTAGGTTCTGTTGTTGATTCTAAGTAAATGGATATGATTCTAAAAGGTAAGGTAAGGTCGTGGTCAAACATTTCAGGAAGAGTTGCGATGGTGTTATCAACTATATCCTCAATTGATTGCTTTTGGTTCAATTTGACGAGAACTTCAAAGTATGTTTTGATAAATTTATCTTCGCTGATCTTAAGTTCGAAAGTCTCTGAGAGTTTTGAAGTAGCAATGGATGTCTTGATATCACCACTTATGTGTTCAAAGATGGAAGGTTCCACATATTTTGATATTATCGTAGTTATCTCTTCTCCAATACTCTTAACTCGACAACCTGCTATCTCTTTAATCGCACCCACGACCAATATTTTCAATGTTTCCAGTTTAATTGAATCATCCACCTTGAACAATGAGGAAACTAAAAATGCACATTCTAAAGAAGCGGGCTTAAAGCGTCCTTGGTTTGAATAAAGCTGTTTTAAAAACAAGTTGGAAATATAGTTGTATTCATCAACATTTTCAAAATCGATTAATTTGAATTCATTTGTGGAAAGTCCAGATAAAGTTTTGAAGAATTCAGATATGAGGGCATAATAACTTGGATCCAGATTACAATTTCCAATCTTTAAATATTCATAAAATCTCGAGGTAGCTTTGCTTCCTGCCAATTCCCAGAAATTTTTCTTTATAGATTTATCTTGTTCGCTAAATTTTGTTAAGTTGATAATTGTATTCCAAAAGGTTAGGATCACATTTGAGTATACAATATTGGCATTCGCTAATTTTGAATCTTTCTTTAGTTTAATCTTGATAAGCTTCTTAGATATTGTCTTATATAACCCTTTCTTATCTTCAAATTGGGCAATAAACTTATTCTCCACTCCTTGTTCAAATATTCTAGATATAAGTGATAAAATCGTTTTAAACAAGCATAAATTCATGGTTTCTTCCTTCACAGATTCAATTAATCTATCCCATAACACTTCTTGATTTAATACCTTTTCAAGTACTCTCATAGCCGAAGGTTCCAAATCTAATTTTCCAGAATTGATCAATCCAATTATCTTCATAATCATATTAGAAGCACAACCCAATACTCGATCATACTTCATTGCTACTTCCGATTCATTTGTGTAACGTTTATCAGAAAGTGTTTCGGGAGTTTCAATCACAATTATGGTTGCTATGAGATTAATAATTTGATTAATGAATATCACCCAAATGGATTCTTCAATTTTGGTGCGATCATTCTGGAATGCTTGAAGTAAACCAGTTAAGGTTGACGATGCAACTGTTCTATCTGGATCATAAAGACCTAATAACCATACCGGTAAGGAACTTTTGAGATATTTTGAATATGACTTCCCACCTACAATTTCCAAAAATTTTGCTTGTACAGAATGAGCCATTGTCCTTGTAGATCTAGATTGATCGATTGCTAATTTGGCATATGTTTGGGTCCAAGCCATGATAGTTAAGTCGTCCAAGGTTTCCGGTTGTTGGACATTATCAAGTACGGAGAGAAGATCGGTTAGGGCCTTTTCTTTAGTTTTTGGGTCCTTTTTAACAAGTGATTTAAGAATGACTACCAATTCAGAATTATGAATTGTTGAGACATGGGGCAAGGTGAAATAGTTGAGGGAAACTTGGAACCCATTATAACCTAAATCACCACTTAGCTCTTCTGGGTCTAGTGACATTGTTGGGTTTATATCGAAAATTTAAAAAGAGAAGTAGTGAATGTTCAGTAACAGCATTTTTTTCAACTACCATCTGTTGAGCAAAAATATGACGCATTTTATTTTTGATTGGTGTCAACATATATAAACTGAAGGCTATGTGCAGGATCAATATACTTAAGTGAATCTTGAGCCTTTCGGATTCTAATGTAGATTGCACAATAATTTAGCAAATTAGAATCCAATCATCTCCTAACTAATTTCCCAACATTTCATAAAATCTCTTAACCACATCAGAAGTCATAACTTTATTTGGATGGAAATTTCGAAGCTCAATATGTTCTTTACAAACAGCTCTTGACAATGCAACATATACTTGACCTTTTTCAAAACTTCGACCTAAATCAATTCTTAATCTATCAATTGTTTGTCCTTGAGCTTTATGAATAGAAAGAGCCCATGATAATAAAAGTGGAAATTGTAAACGAACTAACAGGTCAGGGGCTCCTTGCATAGCAGCCATAGCTGATCTTCTCTTTCCTAGTTCAATTTTAAATTCCTCACGTTGGACAAGCAAGGCTTGATAATGATCGCCAGTTTTGAATCTAACAAAGGGGAGAATACTTGAAATTCGTTCTTTTGCTGCGATGGCACAAAGGGTTTGAAAATTTTCACGACGCTCTTCAGGAACGGAGTTGAAGAATTTGGTATCTTGATCCGTCCATGCATTAGAATTCTCAATTCGACTGGATAAGAATTTCAATTCTGCTAAGATTTGCGGATCCATTGGATCCTGTTCAGCAAATTTGCCATATAATCCAATCGATTGACTATCTAAAGTATCAGTGGAAAAATAGAGAACGGTTCCAATGGATCCATTAACAAGGGTATCATTAACATTTTTCAAGTGCATGACTTGTGCTCCTTCCTTCAAGGTGAGTACAGCTTCACACATTAAATTATCTAATTGTTTTTGGAATTGTGGATTGGTAACGTTATCTTTAGCATGGTATACCACCGGCGTTCCAGGTAATTGCCGCAATCTAAAATTATTTGCATTCTTCACTTGATCTCTAGTTGGGAATAATTCTGTAGGTTCCATACCATCATCATAAATTACTTTTCTAGAAAGTTTATTAAATTTGGCGATTATATCTGGGTTTAATGATCCCGATCTTAAGGCATTAAGCATATCAATAAGTTCATTATCACCTTTTTGTCTAAAAATTTGTTTTAATAGGATCGTTTTAGTAATAACTTTATTCCAACAATTGGCTTGAAAACAAAACTTTAATTTCCCATCTTTTGCAACTGGAGGTAATTGAAAAAAATCACCTGTACATACAATTTGAATTCCACCAAATGGTCTTGAATTAGTTCTAACAATTCTAGCAACTTCTTCTAATTTTTCAAACAAGATTCCATCAATCATTGAAATTTCATCAATAATTAAAACTCTTAACAGTTGCCATTTTCGTAATAAAGTATTATTTTGTTTAATTTTTTTTGCCATTTCAAGAGGACCACCTAAACCAAGACCTATTCCTAAGAATCTATGTAAAGTTTGACCTTGAATATTACAAGCTGCCATACCAGTTGATGCTGTTATACCAACATTATCACGATAAATTGCACGAAGTCTTGTAACAAGTTCACGTAAAACAACTGATTTACCAGTACCAGCACTTCCAGTATAAAAGACACTTTGTTTTCGGTCGACAATAGCATCAATGACTGATTGTTGTTCACTACTTAATTTAGGTGATTGGATTGCACTTGAAGGATCAGGCAGGACTATAGATGATGATCTACTTAAAGTTGGCATTTTCTTAGGTCTCCCATTTAAATCACTAAACACGTCAGGATTTGATCTTTTAAAGGATGATGGTTCACTTTTAGGTTTGTAATTTAAGAGTTCCAATAGTTCCAGGTCAGTATAGTCATCATTATTATCTTCTACTGTTGCATTATTATTGGAGTAGGAGGAAGAAGAAGGGCTTATGACTGCTTTTCGGGGGGACGTACGTTTCTGTATAGATCGCACAATTGATGGATTACGGAAATTACTATTCATTTCTATACTAGTATCAATCGAGGTATCAGGACTATGTAATTCATCATCCCATTCTGAATTAGCATTGCAAGTTTTAGTTAAAAAGGAATCTGATCTTGATATTGATAAAGATGAAGTAAATGATGATGATGATCTTCTGAAGTTATTTTTCTTTGATGGTGATGTAGCCGTTGTCAGTGGGGATGTGGAAGTAAAGAAACTTGAAATCGTCAGTTGTCTTTGTTTTGATAAAGTCGGTCTCTTCTTTTTTGTTTGCATATTGGTTGATGATTATAACTTATAGCATATGCAATCTCATATATCTATTGCTATAGCTAGTATAATGATTATTAGAATGAAAATAGAAGGAGAATACGAAAAGAACAAGCCTTTTTTGCAACAGATTTATTTCAAAGAGAGATAATGGGAACTTAGTTAAATTTGATAGAAGTTTAGTTCTTAACGCGAAATACTTCATCACACTAATTATGAGACGCGTATTCCTTTTAATTGTTGAATTTAGTAAGTATAGTCGTGTACTTTTACTCAGAAGAAAAAAGATTTGAAATTATGTTCTTTTTGTTTGTTTACATTTTTACTCTTTTGAAGCAAAAAAAAATTTTTTGATCCAAAAAATAATTTCTGTATTAACTTATTGTGCTGTGAAACATTTTTATTCCTGATTTCTTCTTTCATTCTAAAGTTAATAATTGCTTCATTTCAATTAATGTTAGTGTTCTTTTTTTCCTCTCATCTGTAACGAAAGAAAGACAATAGACTGATACATATACGTATAGTTGTATGTGTTCATTGTTACAGATTAGTATTATTATACGCTACTACATACACATGTTTTAAGAAAAGTTTGCATGATAAAATAACCTTCGTCTTTACAACCCTTGTTATTGTTATTGATAGAATTATAGTAGTTGTAAAATTGCACACAGTTACCCATTTTTGACACTTATTAACAAACACATACATACATTTCCAAAAATTATCATAGACTTACGTACATATAATTACTTTCTTCGTATTAAACCTTATTTTCATATTTATACCCAGAAACTATCAGCTATCATTAAAATATCCATTCCAACTACAATTAACATAAACCACTCTCATCCAACATCACCTTCAATTGCATTCCTTACCAATCAAATCTACTCAACATGACCACTGTAAATTCACATGATTTACAACACAACAACCACCCCCTTTCAAATCATCAATTAACAACGTCATCATCATTATCATTATCATCTCCATCGGCTTCGTCGTCATCACCAACACCGATCACCCCTAACCTCAATAACAATACATCTTCATTCACGAATATTCCGCCTCCCAATTTCACACAACGAATAAAGAATTTAACAAAACCTAAAGCTCATCTTAATCTTAATCATTATTTAGATCTTAACAAGTCGCAACAATCATTAGAATCTACCGCTGGTGCTCCTTCAATATCATCGGCTTCTTCGATTCATATTGATGAATCTAAAAAGGGAGTTTCTTCACCTACTCAGATGTTATTTAAGAAATTTATGAGAAATAAAAAAGACGATTCTTCTATTCAACATATTGACTATCCTGTTCAAGATTATTTCATGGGAAGAAACACAAGTACGGCATCTCTCGATCCAAAATATGCCATTCAAACTTCTAAAGATGATTCAATTGAAGTCCAAGATATAATACTACCCGCTCCCCATTCACATCCTACACCTAGAGGTTATTTGGAAAAACTGCATACATTCCCAATACCTGAAAATCAATCAACAACAACAACATCATCATCATCATCCTCATCTAGATACTTACAACGACAATCGCCTACAAGGTATTCATCTCCAAAATTAGATTCATTGGATTCATTTTCTACTATATCTAATTTTAAATCTCAAATTCCAAGACCAGAAATTGTTGATGAATTATTTGAGAAATTATTATCAATTAGAGTATTCCCAGCTGAAGCTATTGATACATTAAGAAATCAACCTACTCAAAGAAAATGGGAATTATTATTAAGTGAAAATGATACTAATGAAGATTTCGACTTAAAATCATTATCAAATAAAGCTAACCAATATTTCTCAAATAGAAACCAATCTGCATCATTATCATCTACGTGGGGAATGAGCAATAGATCTACAACTTCCGTATCCTACGAATTACCATCAGATCTTCCAACTGCTGAAGATGTGTTACCTATCAATCTTAGAAGACAACAATCTAGAACAGTGACCATCACCAAAATTTTTCCTCAACAAGGATCAAACCCTCGTAAGATATCTGCAGGTTCTACTTTCTCCTCGGCATCAAGTGAATCCTCATCTACACAAGTCACTAACTTACAAGGGCAGGCCCTCAATCTTACAACCTCCATGCCAATCTCCAAGAAAACTAAAATAAAAGACGGAAGTCCAGAATGGTTTGTTACTCGTATGATGTCTAATAAAATGACAGTTCGAGATTTTAAAAAGCTTGAAAAGAAATTAGCTGAAAATCATATATCTTCCAGAACCACCATAAGTTGGATCCATCGATTTTGTAATGCTCAAGGTGAATTAGCTCTTGCGGTTACATTATCACAGATTAATCGAAAGAATTTTAAATCAAATGAAGAATTCGATAAAGAATATATAATTGTTAAATGCATTAAACATGTTTTGAAAGAGGACATTTTAGATGAAGATGTTTTCACAAAGGATAAACCTCACGTTTTGAAAGCTTTAACTCACTCATTGATCTCACCAAGATTATCCACTAGAATATTAGTCACTGAAGTTATGGTTATGTTGATGTTATTACGTGATTCTGGTTTGTTAGATTCTGCAATTACCGGATTAGCTGCATTGAACGTACAGGCTCATGAATACAATTTCAAATTCCAAAGATGGCTAAACTCATTTGAAGAATGTATAGATAAACAATCTTGGGGTGTTTCTGGAAAACATACGGGAGGAGAATCAAATATGAAGAATTATTTCTTAATTACATTAATGTTAATCAACTCCATGGTTGAATTATGTGGGACATTAAAAAAACGTATCTTAATTCGACGTGATTTTGGTGAAGCTCGTATCATGGAAATATTAGAAAAATTGAAATACGTTCAAGATGATAGAATTGATGATGAAATCGAAAAGTATGAAGTTTATGCCGAAGAAGATTATCATGCTTATTTAGATGCAAAAAGTGAAAAATCGATGCTTGGTAATGCTCGCCACTATCAGCATCACCATAAACCATTAAACACTATAACTCAAGATCCAAATCTTGACAAACTGGAAGTATTCTCTGATACATTTTCATCGAGGAATTTAAGCGATCGAACTTCTTATACCCAAGATGACGATAGCATGAGTTTGAAATCAAATGGTCTGCCAGAGAAAGAATTTGATTCAGATCAATATATAAAAATAATTGTTGCCAAATTAGACAACTTGAAAAAATTACAACATTCCCCACGAGAGCTTAATGCCATATATTCTTTGGTGGATTCAGTATTGGTCGATATAATGGATGGTGATAATGAAAATCAAGTGGAATCAAAAGTAACAGGCACAATTCAAAAATTATTAGACAGATTGGCTACTGAAGATGTTGCCCGTGATGCTATATCTGAAGCAAGAACTTTAGCTCGTGAATTACAGGTTTTAAAGAAACAAAATGCTGAACTTGAGGAGCGTATTGAATTGGATAATATTCGATCAGTAGAGAAATTACAAGAAGAAAATGAAATTCAAAGAGATAAGATTGAATTGCAAGAACGAAAAATATCATTACTACAACATCAGATTAGACATTTGGAAAAATCAAAACCTTCCATTGGTCTTGCTTCACAAGTTACTGTGCAGTCTCCTCAGAATTCCATTGATTCCGTGGAGAAAGGAGATGATGCTTCTTTGATCAAATCAAGTACGTTTGTGAATGAATTGAATACCATCATTTCCAATTCTTCCAGGAAAGGAGGTATTCCACAATCGTTTAGGGAATTGAGAAATGAACGGATGAAGTTGGATGAAGAAGTACCTGTTAGGAAAAATGAAGATGGAGATAAGGGTGAAATTGAAACTCTTGAAGTTGAAGAATCTAAGCAAGTCGTATCTCAAGCTCCACCTCCACCTCCTCCAATGCCCGACTTTTTAAATGTATCGGCTACTGTACCATCACCACCAACGCCTCCTCCTCCCCCTCCCCCACCATTACCTGGATTTTTAAACAAACCGGCCGAAGGAGCAGTTCCACCACCCCCTCCACCCCCACCACCTCCTC